>PVHY01001174.1:0-171570 GCA_004024945.1 Uropsilus gracilis
TTCATATTTTTGGAGCAATTTTCAATAACATGAGATTACTGGTAAATTAAATACAAAGAGATAAATTAAGCCTAATACATCTTGAGAAGATAATGCTAGTCATATGTACATTTTGGTCTCTTCTTTTTGTGAGCATTTTTTCTTAGAGGTAAACAATACTAAACTTGGAAAGTTGATTCTCAAATTTCTTATCATTATCTATATAGAAATTTTTAATCATTTTATATATCACTAGTACCAGTAATGGTACTTTAACATAAAGACAAATATGTAATATATTCATATTACTATATTATTACATTATTTTAAATCCATGATATAAAAAAGAGGAAATATTGATGCTCATTTCAGATCTTGGCATACTAAAATATGATTCACTAAATAAAATATGCATAATATTTATTTCTCTATATTGAAATATAATTAACCCAAAGTAATATAATGATATTAGAATTCTTTTTCTGAAGTACATAATTTAATAGAAAATTCAGGTTTTATAATATTCTCTTAGACAATTCAAAATTAAGGTTTTAGTAACATAAAGTGGTACAATTATAATCCCTGAGTGTGACTGATTCAAGCAAATAACTTCACTCTGCTTATAACTTGTAAATTGGTTCAGATTACAAGAAAAGAAAAAAGAACAGTAAGTAATAAAAGAAAGAAGTCAGTGCTAAAATGATTAAAAAGTTTTGGTCATAACTCATTTAAAAGCTATTGTCATTCATTCGTGGAAACCAAGTTCATTCTTAGCATTATTTTATTAGAATGCATATTTCCTATTTTGCTTAAATACATCTGTGAACTTATAATCAAGAACTATTTCTCCATGCCACACATGATAAAAGACACATGTAGACTTAATTTTGGTTACAGTTGACTGAAAAATTTTGACTGTTATTATCTCAGTAAATATAATTCCGCTCACTCTTTGCCAATGACATATACAACATTTGTTTCTCCTAGCACCTATTTTTCTTGACTTGTTATTTTCTGCAAATTTTGAATCTGTCAAATAGAAAATAACTCCTCTGCCCTTTGTGAAACAGAGAGAAACATTCATATTCTCACACCTGAAAAAAAGACATGAAATTAATGAAATTTCTTTCAAAAGAAGTCGGTAGATCACAAGTCAACGGAATTAATGTAATTGATTCTGAAAGCTTATTGCTACCAAAGCTACTAATGCTCCTATCCTCAAACTTCCCATTCAATGATATTTTCCCCCACAGGTACATGATTACTTTCAAATTCAAATTTCATAAGTAATCTGAGTTTTTCCTGGCATTGATGCAATATGCTATCTTTATTTCAAGACATCAAATTTATGACAGATATCTTCCTTCAGTGGGACACAAATTTTAAAACTTTTTTCCTTTAATAATTTGAGAGAGCTAATTTACTGTCCACTGTATGAAAATTTGTAAGTTCAAATCCATTCATTAGGGCTATATTTGGATTCACAGTTGTCACTAACCCCTGAGTTAATTTTGACCTAGTTTTTCTTTTTATACAACACAATTTGGTGGTTAAATATTTCTGCTCATATAGAGGATTAAGGAGTTGTTTGAGTAAATTGAATAAAACATTTGAAAGAGACTGGAAAGTCTAAAATATTCTAAAATGTAAGTTATTAAGATCATTATTATTCAGCTTTAAATTTTAGAAACAGTCTGTTAATTGATGTCAGAACCAGTTAGTGTGACACATCATTTAACTCCTCACTTGTCTTATTATAAAATGTAAAACATAATTTGCTGACTTTACTTCATGAGATGATTACAAGCATAAGCTTCAGTCATATGTGTGTAAGAGTATTTGTAAGTACTTAGTTTTTGACACACTATGTTTTTCTCTCTGTACTATAATATTAAATTTGTTAGGTCTGTTGCTTGTGCTCATATTATAACTCACTTGGAAATTAAATCGTTTGGAAATTTAAAAAATAAATGGATTTAAGAGTGCATTTAAAGAAATTTTGCCAATTTTGAATTTTATACATGAATGCTTTTTAACTACAATTTTAAATTTAACTACAATTTTAAGTGTATTTAAAATTTGTGCAGTCTCTTTAAGGTCATATATATTTTTGTCTCATTTTGGGAGAAAAATAAATTGTTAATAATTTAAAGCTCATAGATTTTGTTTCTTTAGTAGTCATCAAAATATCTTAAACTTAAAAATTATAATTTTGCAACTACAGTAGTAAACATTAAAGTCAGTAATCCTACTTTCATGGAAAACATTTACCAGCTTATTTTCCAACAATAATTACTAATTTTATATACATCAATTTATTATACATCAATATACATCAATTTAATATACATCAATTCTTCTATGAGTATAATTAGGTAAACCATTATTGTTTCACTTTCTAGGTGAACTGCAGCTTTGTAAAGTTGAATGACTTTCAAAACAGTCTATAGATACTAAGTTTCAGAGGCAGGATTCAGAATCCTAATCCACTATATTTTTAGAATGCATCATAGTGCAATGAAATTATTTTACTCATAGAAATCCTTTATTCTTTTGTGGCAGGATATATTGCTTTTAAATTCATTAATTTTATTATAGCTTCAATAGAGATTGAGCTACACTGTTAACTTCTACATAGTAAGAAACAAGCACTTCCTTAAAACTTCTGATTCTTCTTAATTTCTGTTAAAGAATCAAACAAATTTCAGTAACCAAGAAGCTATTATCTAACTTACATTTAAATCAGCATGCACTGTAGATGGCCATGTTGAGGACCCTCAAACTACTGAAAATGGAACTACCATTTGATCTATCAATTCCACTTTCGGGAATTTACCCAAAGGACACCAAAACACTAATTCAAAAAGATCTATGCTTTGATGTTCACTGCTGCATTATTTACAATAGTCAGGATATGGAAACAACCCAAATGCCCCCAAACTGAAGAATGGCTGAAAAAAGATGTGGTGTATTTACACAATGTAATAATCTTCAATCAAAGAAGACAAACTTATGTCACTTGCAGCAATGTAGTTAGAGCAAGAAGGAATCATGTTAGCAGAAATAAGCCAGAAATAAGAAGAGAAATACAAGATGATCTCACTTATATGAGGGCAACAGGAAAAACAAACAAACAAGAAAACTATAAACCAATCAACAAAATGAGGCATAGAGCAGGAGAGGGGGAGCAGAATTAGAGTGAGGGGAGGGGGGACAAGAGACAAGATGGTTTGGGGGTGATGGGGTGGTGGAAAAATCTCAGGGTCGACAATAATATGATATATACACACATGTATGTACATGTGTGTATATATATGTGCAATCAAGAAAAATTTAAATTCAATAATTAAAAAATAAAAGAAAAAGAAAATTAAGCATAAAATTGAGAACCTAGTGGAGAAAAGGCCAAATCACTTTTCTTTCAATAAAAATATTTAGAGGTAAATTCCCTCTAGCAGTTAAGCCAATGCTTGGAAGTAGAAATAAACAAATTTTTCCATTAAAAAACAAAAACAAAAACAAATGCAGCATCTGGAACTCCGCAAACGTCTTGTAGGGAACTGGCAGAACTTCTGTATCAATCTTGCCATTTCCTTAATGTCCTGAACCTCAGACTTTTGTCGTGGATCTAGAATGAGCCAATGTCCCAAAGGAACTGTGAAAAAACTGGCACTGTTCCATGTAGTTGTCTATTCTGTTGAATTTATTTCCTCAAATTTTCTTGGAAGCCCCAGCCACTTTTGGTTGCTTTGATACAGAATGATTTTCTGTGTTTTTATCTCTACTCCATAGTTTTCAGCAGAAGCATTCACTATTTTATCACAAGCTGCAACAGCGTAACAATGTGTAGTGATTTTTCTAAGTACATTCACTTAATGAAATTGAAGTAGTATGACTTTATACCCTAGGGAGAAATAACATATAAAATCAGCATGTGTATCGATTATGTCAGAAGGGGCCACAAATATATGGAATACAGAGAAACTAAACACTGTACAATTGAGGCTGCATGGGGGAGGGGGTGGAGAGGGAAGAGCAAAATGGAGAGTTGGCTCCATGAACTTCAGTGATGTCAGTGGCTGGGTGTGGCATGGTAACAAACATGGAGGGTGAGATCCTCTAACTCCAATCACATATGCTTTTGTAAACCAGTGTAACCTCAATGATTAAAAAAAAAAAAAGAAAAAGTACAAACAGAAGATAATCAAGAAGTTTGGAAGCATTGGGTAAACAGCAAAATAAGTCTGGAACTTCTTTTCAAGACTTGAATAAATTACACAGAATATGCAATACAAGAAACTGTTCACTTTGTTATTTTTCTTTTCTTGAAAGAAAAAAAAAATCAGTAATTTTGCTGCTTTCAAAGCCTTAGAAAAAGAAAGAGCATCAGGCTGAACTGATGTTACCCTCCTCGTGGAGAGTCTTTCTTCTCTCTAAGAGCTAGTCAATTTGAGTGAATGATTGCATGCATGACCAGGGTCAAGTAGACACAGCAGCACAGTGCTAGCTGACAGCTGCATTGGGTCTATTGCCAGATTTACTCCCGTTGTGCTGAATTTCTGGCCCCCGACAAAAATAAGCATGGCATGTCTAATGGATTGTTTAGAAATTTTAATAAATGGTTATTCATGTTCCAGAAAGAAAATGAATCAAAACCAGACTTTTTTTTGCCTCGCCTACAACAGACAGTTCATAACTGTAAAATGTTATGTGTTCCAACTTTCCAACACCCAACAAACAAGAGATGGACCTTGCATTTTTAGCCATGCACCACTTGTGTGGCTATGGGCATTGAGCAGTATGAGTTCAGTTGCTGTTCTGACTCTTGGAATTGTCAGGGACTCTCTGTGTTCCTCTGCTCACCTGCATAGAGGGCTCCATTTCAGTATTCAGTGCCTTCAAAATTCAGCCAAGTCTCCAAAAAATCTCTTTTTGTCTATGAGAACTGAAACTGAACATATTTCTACCTGGGCTGGGCTGGTTGTGCAACACATTCTTTATTAAAATGAGTCCAAGCTTTGCTGTTTATTACAAATAGAGGTTAAAATGGTCTGTGATTAAAACAGTAAAAAGAGTGACTATTTTCCATTTAGAAATTCTTAGCAGTTTCATTGAGCTGTAATGATATATAGAAATGCATGTATAATATATATATATATATATATATAATTTGATGAGTTTGTGTGTATGCATACGTGTGTGATATGTAGAAAATTACTCATCAAGTCAGTCCAAGACAAGACTGTAAGTGGTTCCTTTGTTCCTTTATTTCTACTTAATGTCTGGTGTCATCAGTAGCTTTTCAAAATATCTCTCTACCTGCAACATGGATGCAGGGTTGGGGTGGGATTAAGATTTCACCAGTGAAGTTGCTACTCAAGAAATGCATATTTTTCAATTGGTAAAGTTTCTTATATACATTAAGTTCTTATCACAGATACTTGCCTTTATTTTTTTTAATTGAGTATTTTGAAGTAATTGAATCCTCAGGTAGCTAGTGCTTAGAAATAAATTGGAAGAAGATGCGACATAAAATGCTATATTAAAAAAGCAGTAACTGGACTCAAAATAATTTTCATCTGAACATTCTTGAAAGCATTTGCAAGGTTGCAGTTTTGGTGAAAGTATGCAGAAAAAAGGAATAGAAGGGAAGTTAAGGGAGATATTAGTTTTTCAATGATGGCATTTAATAGGTAACATTGGTTTACAACACTGGATGATTTAGGGATATAGAGTCACATCTCTTCAGATGTATATTGAAACAACACACCCATCAGCAAAGCACCCATAATCCTCCTCCAGAGCCCATTGAGTCTCGTACTCTATTTGCTTCTCAATTATTTTAAGGCAATTAAAAAATCAATTTGCCATGGACTGAAGTTATGATATATATACACACTAGGATTTGTTTGAGCCAACCGAAGTTTCCAGTTTGTACAAGTTTAATCTAGTTATTCTAGAGTGCTGGCACAGCATTCCAAAGAAAGTGTTACATCAATTAACTTTAAACAATCTGTGTGACTTTTATTAGTAATTACATCAAGGACATATACATTCTATTGCTAATGAGATTAAAAATAAACTTACTTCCAATCCATACAAGATTGCCATCTTCAAGCATAGAAGAATGCCAGGCTGTATTTATACTGTGTATCAATTTGTTGAGTGGCTCTTTGTAATGGGAGAGCTAGACAGGGAACTGGAAAGAGAGCAAGGTAAAAATTGAATACAAGTTTTGGTTTCTCAATAATGTTAGCTTTATAGGAAAAAGAAAATATCTATTCTACTCTCATCTTCTAAGTGTTTAAATAGATTTCAAGTCTCAATAGTCACCACTGTTTCATGATAGAATAATGTATTGAAAAAACTCCACTAATTGGAAGTCCTTGCATGTCTGATTTAATAAGATAGCAGGCAGACAGCATATGGGGGGAGGTCTCATAAGAGACAGAGGTTGTGGAAAAAGCTTCAGGTATGCTTACAAGATGACTTGCCCTTTCTTCCTTCATTGACTTTCTTGCTCAATTGGGTTTTGAGAACTGTCATTGAGGGTTGTACGAGAATGTTCTTTCAGTTGAAGTGTACATATCTGACTTCTAGAATTTTCTCTTTCAAGATTCTTTGCCTATTTCATGTAGAATTTTATTCCACAGGTGAAATGATTTTCTATATATTTTAAATTATTTTTAGTGTTGTGGAATTAGAGTAACAATGTTTATCCCAAGCTTAATTTCATACTTCCTGTGCCAAGATTACCAATAACCAACTGAAATGTTAATATAAACTTCTAGAATGATCTCTAAATATCTCACTAATGGAGACTTCTCATGCACTAGCAAATTAGAAAGTACTTCTATTGAAGGGTTTGTGTGAAATTAAAATTGCTCTCTTTTATAATTAATTTTTGAATTATTTAGGGAGAATGATCATTAACACATGTTAACTTATTTTAAGTGACTATATTTACTATTCAATATTGAATATATCTAGCAAACATTATGCAATTTCACATAAATATCTCATGAATTAACAAAACATGTATGCAGTCAGCACCAACAATGTCATCAAAGTGCTCATTACTAGGAGACAAAGATGGGAGGTTTAGTTTTTACAAGTAAAAACTTTACATTTCCATCAATTTTCTTGACTGCCTACGTAAAATCATAATTTTTTAATGTTATCTACATTTTAAATCTCTTTATCAGGTAACATTGCATTTTAACATTATATGCATTTCAGGTATGGGTTACTGATGTCTAAATAAAAGATGCAAAAATTAGGAATAAAGCTCTTTTAGAAAAATTATAAAATCTCAAAAACATTCAACCAAGAAGTAGTCCATTACAATAATGCCTTGCTATTGTCAGTGTTTTTAAAACTAGAAGTGCAATATACACATAACACTAGTAATATAAGTGAGACCATTCAGCATTTATTATTCTTTTCTATGTTCAGTTGGCCTAACCCCTTCCAGGGTCATAAAAGCTATTTAATTTTAAAGACTTCCTTAGTGTTCATGTAGGTTGAAGGATATGGTACCATTGGGGGTGAGGAGAGAAGGTGAAATGAAAGAAGTTACTGGTAGCATCTGAGTAAAATCCCATGGAGAAGAAATTGTTGAGAATAAAATGGTGATGCGGTAGAAAAAGAACTCAGTGGAATGGCTACCGTTCCTGCTTCCCCCACTCAGTATTCCTGATAACCAGGTGGACATAATTTAGAATGAAGTGACTGTGGCTTGAGCCTATTAATTTGTTTCAAACCCTATTAATTTATCTCTTAGCAGGTTGTCACTTGTAAGATTTCTTAGAGTAATAGGTTAGGGACCAGGTGCTATTGATAAACAAAATTGGCCAAATCTCATTATCCCAATGTGTAAGTTACCACCCATTCTGTTAAATAAAACTAGCCAAAACCCATTATCTCTTCTGTAAATTCCTGTCCCTTTTGTAAACAAAATTGGTCAAAATCCATTCAAGATCCCATCTGTGGTCTCCTGCTTCCTCAAACTGAGCAAATATTTCCATCGGGAGCCTGCAAGGTCAGGGTGTCATTCTCTGGATCTGTGCCTGATCAGGCTGAGTTTTCATTCTCAACTGCCATAAATCGTCATTTCAAGCTCACCTCTACTGATGATTGTATGATTTATTTCCTGTTTGCAAGTCAGGAACCTCAATCCCTTGTTGACACAGAACTCAACACTGATACGCTTTTCCACCTCCCTACAAAACCATCTCGTCATTTCCTTGGGGTCTTCTATTGGCTTCAAAAATGATAACTTCTATGTATGTTACCCTTACTTGTCTTTAAACATCAAAACAACATTATTCTAAAAAGCTCCTATTAACTGCTCTTTAAAAATATAAGCATTTAATTTTGTTCGAGGAAGTCCTGGGAACACAATAGTAAAAGTAGCAGTGGAAAAATATAATTTTCAAGAGTTCATTCTGATCAAGCTATCCAAATGAATGGGATGCACAGGAGATAACCTCGAGCAATAGACCTATGTGACATCTTGGACATTCTTAGTTTGCACAGTGGTAGAAATCCCAAGCACAAGTATTGTTCTGCCTGAATAAAGGAAACCGTACTCTTAATATATACTGAGAATGCTGATGACTCCTCTATGTGACTGTGTTGAATTTGTTTGTACATAAAACAGATATTTTTTTCTTTTTGTGAAAGCAATTATGCTACAGGACAATCCCAGAGAGAAATGGGGTGACCTGATGTGACTCCTCACCTGTGTGCTTAAGAAAATCTCAGGACAAGATACAAGGACAGACATAGAGAGAAAAGCGAATAAAACACGTATTTGCAAGGGAAATGACAAGAGGGAGAACATAGACAAAGTGAGATTAACCGGAAATATGTCCCACCAGTGACACTATTCAAACTGAGATCCTGTGGAGATGCTGAAGGAAGGCAAAACCAAGAGCACACAGGTACACATATGCTTGGTTTTATACTGAACCTCCTGCTTAACTCCACCTTTAGTTCCCAGCAAGCTACCCCCCCCCCCCAGTACTCTTGACTTCAAGAAGCGAGTAATGGCAGCCATGGCATGATGGAAGTTGTACTCCTCAGCATGGAATCTCTTCGGCATGGAGGTGGGGGTAGAGTCCATAAAACTTCAGTGGATGGAGTTTCACTCAGGACATACTGTTCCCTCAAGAAATTTGAAGTCTTTATCAGGAAGTCCCATGGCAAAATGGAATTTTCTTCTCAGAGTAGAGACATTCTTTAGCTGTTATCTCAATTCAATAAAAATCTAACTACTATTGTACATAGTCAAGGGAATTCTAGTACTTAAATTCAGGTAAACATTCACAAATCATTTGGAAAACATTTTTACTGGTGATCAGATCTTCCAGTCACCTGACTCCTTTGAATAGTCATCCAATTTTCCTCATTTTTCAATCTAAACCCTGGGGTACACAGGTATAACTGTACCTTATACACCTGACCCCTAAATCCTTTTCAGCTCCAACCCCCCAAATAACAGATAATGTGTCTTACTCATCTCTGAATCTCACGAAGGAGATACATTTATGCACCAATTACTTCATAAATACTTTTTGAGTTTTTAAACTCATTAGAACCCTGTGCTTTTTAATTACAGTAAGTCATTAACCTTCCCCTATTTTCCTGAGCATTAAATTTTCATTGTTTTCTCATCTGTCTCCCTAATGAACATGTGATAGACAAGCAAGAAATAGCTTTTGTGGTTTATAATGACTTTCCTAATGTACCAAGAATTTTTTTCTTCATTTTCTTAGTTTTCTGAAAGCTTTTAACTTAGATTGCTTCGGTAACATTTTAAACAACTAAGTCAGTTTCTAAATACATTTTCCTGAGAAAATGCATAAACTATCTTCCTAAGTTGACTCCAGTTAAATGCACAGTATTCCCTATAGTTGGTAGTCATTTAATACATCGAAAGGAAAGGATTTATGAATGAAAGTCTGTTTGAAGAACTTTAGAATTAATTTCTCCTTTGTCAGATTCTTCAATCTAAGGAACTGTTCATTAATACAGTTTTAGGTCAGAGACTGAAAAATAATGATCATGTTATCCTATTAAGACTTTGTCAGTTCACATTAAACAAAATCAAGTATTAATGCACACATTATATCAGAGGGAAATCATTTTAGAGAAGATATTAAAAAGAAGTAATTTCATTTAACCTATTATTGGTGTCGACAGCTTGGTGTTTGGTGAATGGGTTCCTTAGGTTACCTTTAAGTAAAAGTTTTGGCAGACTTTGCCTTTCAGTGGCACAGGGCAAGTTCACTCAGGGGATGAAGACTTTTGCACAGACAGAAACTGGTGAGGGTTGCATTTAAAAGGACAGGTTTATTAGGAAAAGGGAGAAGAAAAAGAGAGGTGCCTGCATAGTCACAGGCAAGCAGGAGAGCTGGGTCTTACTAGTGCAGAATTTGTTCTGATAAAGTTTTCTTCTATTCAGGAAAGGTTCATTTCTTTGTGGAATTGTTGCCTATTATTTTTATTAATTACTTCTAGAGTGTGACTAGATGAGGACTAGTAAGGACCAGGGGTTCTCTACAATGACCCTCCATCTTTCATATCTCCACCACCAAATGGCGCCTCTGAATGCTTTCTGTAGCTATTGGAGACTAAGGATTGTTTGTTTTTTTAAATTTATATTGCTGGATTAACAATGATATAAATATTTTTTGTCCCCCATCATCAGTTTTTGGGCATTTGATGCCTCCATAATAAGTCTTCTACTTTTAGCCATCATTTTAACTAAAAAAGGTTTCACTAACATTTAAAATGTGGTGTTTTCATATTTTGTGAATATGTATGTATATATATATATAGTGGATATATGTATACATATACTCACAGATGCATATACACACAGACATATATGCACATATTTACACATATAAAGAAACACGTGTGTGTGTATGGAAGGAGAATGGGTTATTCTATTGGCTTTGGAAATAAAAAGAGAGAACCTTGAATATTTAATTCAGTATTAAAAATAACCTTAAAATATTTTGTTACTTTTGGATGCAAAATACTTTCAATCATGTCTGCTCAGGCAATATTCTTCACTCAGTGTTTGTTCAATGCCTATTTTATTTTATTTTTTAAGTTGGTATACCAATTTTAATACAGTAAATACAAATAAAATTTCAGAAATTTTTAGGGATACAATGCATTTATGTTATATAGTATGTAGGAAAAGTCAAATTAGTGTATGCACTATTCTGTTTAAAGAAAAGCTTATAGAAAAATGGTTATTTTATATGGGAATGTTTAATAATTTGTATGATTCTAGAGTTAGTACTAGAAACAATTTTATGAAAATCTTAATTTTTTTGTGATCAGTTTCAAGTATTCTCTTTTTAAAATGTAGTTTATTTATATATAAATTTCATGTCTTTGTAATCCCCGGGGTTCAGCCACCACTTTCCCTCCCTGGCTGTTCTTACCCTCTCCCTCCTCTCTACCCCTCAGTTGTGTACTTCAGTTTGGTTGTTAGCTTGTTTTGACTCTGCAAATGCCTATTTTAAATGCAGAAACTTTAGAAACAGAGCTTGATAGTTTTTGAGAAAAACCATGTGCTATGATAACCTAGAAAGTTGCTACCAGAAAACCTGGAAAACAAGGACATGAGTGTGCCGTGAGGTTACTATGCAGAATAATTCAGTTTTGATTGTTAAGGAGAAACAATCATTAAATTCAGAAGTTGATACTCATTTAATACTTCATCTTGAGAGAGGTTACTTTGGGACAACAGTATGGCAAAACAAACTAGATCAAAGTGGATGTAATCTAGTGTCATTGAAGCAGAATGTATTGAATCAAAAAACCTAAGTCTAATTTTTCATGTACACTGACTTTTCCTCTAAAGCTCCTCATTAGTAAAATAGATTATAAAACCAGTGCTCCTTTGAGAATTGAGATGAATTAATGCCCCAAATATTCGAAACATTAAAAATAGCTATTATGCTTATGATAGCAAAGAGTGTATGAAATAAAATTATAAAACAATTTTATTATGGAATACAGTTCACAGTATATAATTAAATTGCTGAGTCTTCTGAGAATATTTGGAGAGATTTGGTTTGCTTGTTTTGTGGTAAATATTCACGAGTGAAACTAATTTGTTATGGAGAATCCTCCAAAAAGAGCTTATTTTTAAAATTTGTGTATTGCTCATCTTGGAGCATTTCTCTTTTTACCTAACTCTCTTGTTAGATCTACCTTTCAACCAACTGTGAAAGACTGAGTTTACAGCCTTAATTGTTTTTTCCTCAAGACATAATGGAGCATTGTGGCAAGAGACCACACTCTACTGGATTAGCAAAAGGCAGCTTAAATAAATAAATATTTTTATATATGTTTATATATGTTTGAGGAAGGTATTGACTTTAAAAATATAAACTCTTATTTTTTGCAATTATTTTAAAAATCAATTACAGTTTAGAATCATTACTAATTGATATAATTAACTTCTTGTCAATGTGTTTATGAAATAAAATTTCTGTGAGACTATGTTAAGAGCCTGGTCCATAAAATTGATTTTCTAGCACTATTCTTCAAAGAGGAAAAAAAAGTTCAATAACAATATATCAAGTAGGCAGACATGAATATGTGAGGGTATGAGTGTGTGTGTGTGTGTGTGTGTGTGTGCACCTGTGTGTGAAATCCCAAATTTGGAGTTAGGGCTATTTAAATAAAGTTAATTGATGTTGACATCTGAAGAGTGGAATGGAAGCTTGCTTCACTGCATTGTAGAAAAGCATCAGGTGAGGGAAAGACAACATGCAAGAAAAAATTGAGCAACTAAAAATACTAGGTTTTTCCAGAAAATGAGTGAAATTGACAAACACAATTGAAATGCAGAGAGGGAATGGAGACATGGCAATATCCTCTGGGTTAGACAATTCCACCAATTTTATATTTTTTATAGAGTGCTTTAATTAATAGGAAAGGGTAAATTAAAGTTAAAGATAAATTATACATGATACACACATATATAGTTCTTGACTTCAGGGAGTTTGCCTTTTAGTGAGCTAAGACAGCTATACATACATACATAATACATATATATATATACTAATAAATGAATGAATACATATTTCAGCTGCTGATGAGTCTCAGGGAGAAAGATACAGTAGGAAGAGGCATAGAAAGGCATGCAAAACTTAGAAGTTTCTTCGTTCACAGGCTTAACAGGGGAGCCTTGAAGGGAAAGGAGAGAATGGGAGGAGGTGAGAAGGATATGCAGGTAGCAGGTGTTGGATGGGCATGCAAGCCCTCTTATAAACGATTGCTTTTAGTCCAATTAATACAGGGTAACCTGGAGTCATTTTGGATAGAGGTGACATTATGAGACAGATGTTTTAAAAGGTAATCTGACTGCTGTGAATCTCACACTATCTGACCCAAGAGGCTCATTTCCAGGTTTTGGGCTGCACTAAATGTAGGCCAGGAAGAGAGAAGGGTAATTGAAAATGCTACAGTCAATATATTTTAGAGAGAGGCAATATTCACAATCCTACCCACATACACATATACACTCAGTTGTTTACAATTGCTCGCACTGTTAAATGTTGAATGAACTTGTAAATGCTGATACACTTTTGGTTTAGGAGATTGCTTAGGTTTTAATTCCAAAATAATATCTAAGAATAGAAAATATTAAATAAATTATATGTCAATGGAAAATATAGATCTTGTCACATAAAAGATGCATAAACACATTTTTACATTATCATTTTTATTTTAATCTAAATATTTAATTTTCAAATCTAAGTCCTCTATTTTTACATTAAAAAAAACTCTCTAAAGGCATAAAAGGAAAAAGTATTCTCCCTCTGTACTACTTGTGAAGTAAAAAGTGAGAGACTGATAGTTATTAGTGTGGTTTCAACCTGTGGCTCCCTTCCAGATTGGGTGAGGGTTGCACTCCCCAACTCTTTGAAATAAGGCATGGCGTTCTATTATTCCCATTGTCTGACCAGTAGTATGAGTGTGTTAGTTTGTTCTTGCCATTTTTCAAAATTTAGATGATTAAAATGATAAACATTAATTTCTTCACATAACTTTATAGTCAGGTGACTAGAAATAGTGTAGTTGGGTGGTTCTAGTTTAAAGTCTTTCATGACATAATCAGTCCCTGGATAACTGGAGTGACTGACTGGTTTAGAGGATATGTCCAAGAAGGTGGCCTAGTAGGGTTGTTAGCAAGCAGTCTCACATTTCACAGGTTCTCCACAGGCCTCCATTCTTTACCACATATGCCTCTTACGATGATGCAGTAAAATCCCTATGAGCCAGAGATCTGAAAGTGTAAGCTTGATTCAGCTGGGCATTGTAATGTCTTTTTATAACTTAATCTTTAGTAGGGAGATATTATTATGTGTTTCTACTGATTACAGAGACCAGGTCTGGTGTTGACACCTTGAAAGAAGAATATGTAAGAAATAAGAATATGTAAGAATATGTAATAACTAGATGGCTGGGGCTACAGCGTTCAAAATATTCATATTTTTCCCCAATAAATTGAATTTTGGCATCAATTTTATATGTATGTATAGTTAATTATTCATTCCTTCCCTACTCCCTCTTTCTATCTTTCTCAATTTATTGGTGGGAGGATGAGAGTGATAGTGAGAGAGAGACAGAGAGACAAAGAGAGAGAGAGAGATGGTCAACCTGATCTATCAGTAATTAAAGAGAAAAGATAAAAAAAAGCTTATGAAAGACTCAGGCTAGTGATAAACTTCTGGATATATCAAGATACTTAGTGATAAATTAATCATGCAATAATAAATTTATAGTTATTCTTGTCAGAATAAGATGCCATTTTTTTTAAGATGCCATTTTTGAGGCAGATTAATTCTTGCAAAGAATGAGCAAGAAAGTCAATGACCGATAATGGTATATTGAAAAGTTATTATATGTTTGTAATACAAAGATGCTTTACTGAAATTAATAGTGGAACAAAAATTGGAAGGAAAGACCATGCTTAGAAAAAATGCAGAAGAAGCTGTATGTACAATTGATTTGGCTATGAAAAGAGTTATTAATAGAAATCAGATATAGAAAATTTAGGAGATGGAAGAATTACTATGTTTCATTTTTTAAAAAAAATATTCTTCTTAAGCTATATTGGGAAATTTTGAGATCAGTACAAGAACTTTTTTTTTTTAATTTGAAGCCTTAATTCCCAAAGACCCAAATATAGTTTGTGCTGAGTGGAAAAATAATGAATGCATTAAAATGTACCATTAAGGAAAAAGAGTAGACTTTTATAAAAAGCAACTGCATTTGAAATCATTTTTACATTACATCTAACTAATTTGAGCATATTCATGTTATGGTTTAAGTGGGACTAACTAATCATAAAATACAAATTATAACACTAATGGAATCAAATAAGCATAATCCACTTTATAAGTCAACTCCTATGGGCTCAGTTAAAAGCAAACACAATATATTTGTGGGAAGTCTACTTTTTTCTTCTAATATCAGTGACATGAAGGTCAATTTACAATAAGTAGCCATGTTTCATAAGAATATATTTTAAAATAAATGCATATGTATAAAAATTTAAGAATTATCATTTCTGTATGTGGAAACATTTCCATCTTTTAAATGCTTGTTACAATATTGATATAGTATATTTATATAACATTAATAATGAATTTTATTTATTTTATTATAATATTGATATTGATATAATATTGATATTGCATATTTATATAATATTGATAATGAATTTTATTTATTTTATTACTCTACAATATAGTATCTCATCCTCAATATAAAATGGACTATTTTAGTAACCCTTCTGGGAAAAAAAACAAACAAAAACTAAACAAATGATATGACTGCAGACCATTAATTTTCTTATTATTTTGTCTGGATTAGGCCAAGATATTTGTCAGTAGTGGTTTTCAATTTAAAACATTATGAATACTTAAAATATTCAGTTGTCACTTATTGCCCTCACCTATTTCCAACATTATGTGGCAGACAAAAATATTAAGCCTTCCAGGTTAGTAATGGTACTTGCTCAGAGGCTTACAAATAAAGATTATTGTTTCAATAAAAGCATTTGCCTAGAAAATTGCTCTGTTTCTTTGTTTTCCTAAGGTATATAATCCTCTCAAATCTGAGATGTTAAGTGAGAAGTTTGACTTATTCAAGTTTAAGTGCCTTTCAATTAGAAATCACTTTCTTGATCTTTGTAAATAACTATGATTTCATTGGTTTGTAATAACACAAGAGTTGGCAGATGATAGATTTAATGCAAAAAAAAAACACTCAGGAATAAAAGTACTTAGTAAACATGATATTGCTTCTATTTAATATCAAAAGTTAATTTTTCACATTTCTAATTCATTGTACTTTTTGGGTTTTGAGACAATTGTTCTTAAAATAGTTAAAATAAACAAAAAATTGGAACTCTATCACTAACAATAAATTTTAAAACTTTAAGTTACTAAGCAGTATATTACAGTGTACAAAAGTACCAAGGTTTCTCATGCAAGCATGATGAATGACCCTTTAAAAGAATGACTAACAGTAAATTTAGTGCCTTTCTTGCCTATATACTTGTGTTAAGGATGAAACAAACAAACAGAAGCAGCTGGTAATGACAAATGTCTATTATTGCAATATAAGGCTCATAGTAGCTAAAGTCATAGTAACTAATAAAAACATCTGACTGTCTTCTACTCTCATCCAGATCTTAAAATCGTTACCATAAACAGAAACTATTCTTACTTAAAGTCAGGATGCAATTAGAAATCGAGAACGCAAAGGAATAATGGGACACATGTGGAATTCTCCAAAAGGAAAGAAACAACAGAGGGAGGTGTAGCTTATGAAAAGTATTAAGGAAAAGAAATCAACTCTACCACTACCCCATAAACAAAAATGTTTTTATGGATGAATGAATGAATGAATGAATGAATAAATAAATAAATAAATAAACAAACAAACAAATAAATAAATAAATAAATGCATATATACATGAAAGGACTTAAGCCCTAGGACTCTGGGATGAGATAGCTGACCATATCTGCCTTAGAAACCCTTCATGTACTGTAATGGGAATATAATTGGTATTTCTTCTCTTCCTCTCAAAAAACCCCTAAAACAAAATAAGATGTGAAATACACAAATGCATACATAACCATTCACAAAATGAATCACACATACCCAAACATGTTAGCACTTATGTGTTCTTATCAAATCTTATAGTAGCTAAAGTCTTTTAAAAGTTTGTCATCACACAAGATGAACTAATATTTTACTAAATGCTAAATTTATTTTTTGACCCAACTTTAAATTTATAATGTATATTATTTGACCAAAGGAAAAAGTTACAATGCATTTTCTGTTGAGTTATAATTTTGTTCAATTAAAAATAATCTGAAATATTTATCTAGGATTTATAGGCCAGTATCTTTGAAACAATAGATGGTGGGTTTTAGTTGAAGGCATTAGACTACACTAGAAGCTTTCTACTAAATGACTGTCTGCATAGCCTTCTTCAACTAGGTGTAGACATCAGGTGTTTGCTGTTTTCTCAGATGCTTTATTCACTCTGTTGCTAGAGGTTAGCAGGAATGTTCATAATACTTAAAATCTCATGTATATCAGGTCAGGTCTGTAATCAAGTTACCATTATTGTGATTTCTTTACTCTTGTCCATATGATCAGCACTGGGTACTGTGGGACAGTCCAGTGAACTAGATAAGAACTGGGTATTATTCACCTTTGTACAGTAACCGTCTAGAGTGTGGAAATGTAAAGCACTCAATTTATAAGTAGATGATTAAATAAAGGAATGATTATGGATGTGATTAGTACCAGCAGTTTCATAAATTCACACCTATTATTCTATAGCAATAAACTTTTTAGAATAGTAAATTTTAAATTCAGACTGCAATAAATAAATATTATCTTTGTGGTTATATGGATTAAGTGCAACTAGCAATTATAGTATGAAAATTCCTAAAGAGTGAATTTCAAATTCAGATTTAAATGAATTAATATTACTTTTAGTTATACTAAGTTAGACTAAATATTGCTTTTAGTTATACTAAAACATAATTGCACTATGAAGCATAATTGCAATATCCCCTCTAAAAGGTATAATACATTTATATCTTTAGCTTATTTAATGTCTTCTGCTTTTTATAGTGAAGTAATCAGTGTTTGACACTTCCTATGCAAGCACTTAATACTTTCTTCTGAATGCAATACAAGGACAAATAAAGACTAAACAATTACAAGGTGGGGGGGGGACTGATTAATCCAGCAATGTTAGTTTTGACTTTATCTGACGTTTTTATAAGATGTCAGAATAGAAATGAAACATAGGACGATGAGAATAATATATTGACTGTGAAAAGAGAAACTTTAAGGTGATTGATGATCTGATTCTTCAATTATGAAAAAGATGTACTTCCAGTTTTACTATAATGGGAATATAATTGGTATTTCTTCTTTTCCTTTCAAAAAAAACCCTAAAACAAAATAAGGTGTGAAAAGCAAAAATGCAAACATAATCATTCACAAAATGAGTATATATGTATATGTAATGTGAAAGTTTTATTTCATGATAAAGGATGAATACATGCCATAAAGCTGCAAGATGGGAAGCAGAAAGAACTCCAAGCAGATTAAGTTCTTGGACAAAATGAAACAGATGTCTAATCCCCTATCTCATGTTTTGAATACTTGAGTCTTTTTGTGTCTGACTGCAACCACAGGAACATGATAGGAATGGGTTGGGATCAGAAAACCCAGTATCTGTTGAATACATTCTGTCTGGGAAGCAAGGTGTGTCGATGAAGTCGTCAACCTCTGCCTGTTGGCTTCTTTGCTGGCTGGGAGGGGCTACAGACCACAGGAAATTAAAGCTCTCTGTAAAAACCAGAAAATTTGGCTTCATAAAATTAGTATTTCTGATTTTTAAACGCACACAAAATATAAATATACTCCAAAGTATTTGTAATAGCTGTGTATGTCTGCACGCATACATACCCCCTTATTACAAAACTTATTTTAATATAATAAATGTTATATCCTCAAATTGATAAATCAAAATAGGTGAATTATATATGGGGGAATCCATCAAATTAATAACGATAAACTGTCAAATTGCTGAAATTTTACTGTTTTTTTTTTTTTTTGCCAAACCATCCAGAAAGATTAAAAAAAATGCTCTCTAGAGGTGGGTGGATGGAATTAGAGACACTCTATTTCCTCTCCGATACACTTTCATTAACACAATGAGCAGGCATTGATATAACGCAGATTTTGGGAAGCAAAAGATAGTCAAGTCTCAATTAGTTACTTTATCCTAAAAATTATCGTTGCCAATTTAGAGAAGGAAGGAATGAAATGACTAAACATAAATTAAAACAGAGCGGCAAATTAGAGCCCACACATTAACAGAGCATTCGAGCAAATTGGTGTCCACTTGAGTGGCAGTCAGGCCAGTTTCCATGCTGCTTGCTGGCAGCACCCACGCTGTCATGGCGGATGGCAGCAGTGATGGGCTTGTTACTGGCCCCACCACCAGCGTCCGTGATCCCCCAGGAGTCAAGGCTGCTGGCCTAGCCAAGGCTAGTAGCAGAGGTTTCCTCTCTTGCCATACCACCAGGAGCAACATCCTGCTAGGGATGCAATGCCAAACCCAAATTTCCCAAGTTCGAGGGCTTCAGGGCGGAGCACTGTGCTGGATGTTGTGAACTCTGGGGTGAGATAGCTGACCATGTGTGGCCTTAGAAACCCTTCATTCCCCCAATTTCCTGCTTGCTAATTAACCCTCATTGTGATTCCCCGAGCCTCAGTCATCTTGCAATGGAAAACCCTTAAGTGAAAACCCACAGTCATCTGTGCCCCACTTTGGCACTATCCCTCCGCCCTGCTGAACACTCTTCTGCACTTTTTCAATACCACTTCATGGTCAATATTTTCCTACTCACCTTTGTGGATAAAAAATACATGCCTAATTCATACTCAAGCTATTCTAAAATGTACTGTTACCTTATCACTTTCCGCTTTTTTTTTTTTTTTTTTTTGGATATTTTCTATCCCTAGCTTCAAATCTGAAATGCATTTTTTATTACAACAAACTCAGTTTAGGTTTTCCATACTTAACATCACACTTAACAGGTTAAGTGTGAAAAACTTTTAGCTTCTTGTATATCATGAAATATCTTTTTTAGCTTTTTGAATATAATGAAATATCTTTTTAGCTTTTTGAGTATAATGAAATATAGTTATAATCATACTTTTAACATACTTGTCAACTGATACTGTCATTCATGCTATTTGTGATACAGTTATCACTGACTGATAGCTACTGTATATTTATCTGTACATTTAGTTATTTCAGGTGGAGATTTAAATTTTGACCCTAATATTCCATCTAAGCATGAGACAGTTATAACCAGTTTTCTACAATTACTACGTGAAATACAGTAACTGTTTGATATGTTCTATTGAAAGTTTGCTTTCTCTTGACAGTAATCACTTTTTATTGTCTCATACAATGATATTGTATGTTTGGCCTTGTTTGTAAAATAACACTAAGTATCTGAGTTACTATCTTAGTCAAGTGAAGATTTCCATTTTCAACTGTTACTTGGAAGAAGGAATGGAATAAATACTGCATTTGAAGGAGGGATTGATAACATTAGGCAAAAAATTTAGTTCAGAATTAGCACATTCTGATTATCTTCTGATTCCTTGGAAGCAACCTCACCAGGCTTAAATTAAGAAAGAACTGTTTGAGAACCTTGAAACTTCTTTCAGTTGCTTTGAACTTACATCTTTTGACTTACATCCCAGGAGTTTCCCATTCTGGCAAATTGCTTTGTTTGTTATACACCTGCTTCCTCTGGTGACAATTAGCTTCCTAAGTACTAGGAGACTGCAGGTGATTTTACTCTGCCATCTGGCTCTGCAACCAGCCTTCTGTGCCACCTCATAAGTCTACCAAAGTTCAATGGCAAAAAACAACCTCTAATTGGGCTCTAATTTCTAATGAGGTGTGCATGACAGCAAAACCTCTGTTGGTTGCTCTTTCCCTGCAATTTCTCATGGCTGCAGAAGAAACCTAATTGTCAGGTGGTACCTAAATTCCGTGTAATTGCCCCAGGGTAGGGGGGGGAAGTCAAGGATCATTAACTAATCAGGCAGGGATTTTTCCTCTGGAATTTTAGTTAGTTTGGTTTTGCAACTTCTTGAGTGTCTACATAACTTAAATTACAATGCTTTCAATTTATTTGCATTATAGTTATCAGAGAAATATATCACAGCCAGTCTCCCTACTAACAGATCAGTATTTGAAATATAGAACACTGATAGTAATTACTTTGCCAACTAAATCAGACCAGCATCGTTTGAATAAAAATCTGACAATGTCTTTTAAAGAAAACTAATTAATTACAATTACTTGACTTTAAGAATGTGCATTTCCTTCAAAAAATTGAAGGAAAACATAAACAGATGGGACTTCATCAAACTAAAAAGCTTCTGCACAGCAAAAGAGACAACAGAGAAAACTAAAAGAAGCCCAACCAAAAAAAAAAAAAAAAAGAATGTGCATTTCAACTTTTTTAAATCAATGCCCTTTAAATGTACTTTTCTTTACTTTTGTATCTTTTAATTTTGGTAGGTTCATTTAAGTTGTTTGACTAGTGCCCTTGTATTTTAGGCTAAATTTAACCTTCTTCTTAAATGTAATATCATTCCTAATGCATTCTTGTTGCATTTCAGATATAATCAAATGATGGTTTTTGTTCTTTCTGTATATATATTATGCTATCTCATGAGATTTTCCTGATAGTTTTTGTTTTATACTTCTTAGGGAAATTTTATGAGAACAAACTTCTAAATTTTATTTTATCTAAGAAATATGAGAATTGTGTTCCAACAATGGGCTTTCTTATAAAATATAGTAATATTTCATTTTAACCCTTTGTAGATGATGTGCTAATCTCTAGCTGATATAATATCTTTTCTTTGTCTTTGGTGTTCTGTAATTTACCCAATTATGGTTAGGATACCTTTTAAAGTTTCTACCCCAGAAAAATTAAGTTTCTAAATCTTCTTATAATCTTAATCAGTTTTTGATAATTTGTAATTATTATTTTCCCTTATACACTTTCATTCTTCCACGCTTTCCAGCTAATGCTTTTTTTTTGAAAGTTCTGATTTGTTAAGTTTATTCCTTAAAAGTTTACTTTGTAGCTAATTATCCTCTCCTCTCTTTCTGACTCAACACTTTGACATCTGTTTCTCCTTATTAGAGGGAACATAGAATTCATTCAGCATATTTAGTTTGCATTATATATATATATATATATAATGGTCTTATTTTATATATATTAAAAATATTCAACATTCAAAATGTATTTCAGCATCCAACTATGTCAAGTAAATATTATTGAATACATTGTAATTTTATAACATTATTTAGGTGTATGAGCTAAAAACATATTGTTAGCAACATTAACTATTTTTAGCAACCCACTGAAGAAATGGTAAGCTGTAAATATTTTCTTTGAAGAGAGATGTACTCTTCACACATGGTTTTACAGCTATTTGAATATATTTTATGTAGACTAATTTTGTGCAGGTTCTAGTCACTGATATTAACCATATGTTGACATATTATTGTCAACAATATATTGTCTATATTAATATAAAAGATGCTTAAAGGAAAACAAGATAAACTGACTTACATTCCCAACTCATAAACAAGAAATTGAATTACTCCAGAAAAATAACTTTATGAATCTCAAATTAACTACTCAAGTACTATTTAGTCCTTTATATTTTCCACATATTCATAATAGTTTTATAGAGACAGGTAACTTTTAGTAAAATACTAGAGCAAGATTAACAAGTCATTCATTTTTTTCTCAATTCTCTTCCAATATATATTCCACAATATGAAGAGAGCTGATTGCAATGTTTTCCAATTAATTAATCATATCTCATAAAAACTGAAACATGGAAGTTTGTTCTATGTATAAGGCTCAAATCTTGGTGTTGTATTCTAATTTTAGTTATCAATTTCTTTTTTTACTCTTTTTTAAGTTTTTCCATGACTTCTCAACAAGGCAGACAGTGAAGCTTACTTACAACACTTAAAAATGGTTAAGAATCTCTGCCATTTTCTCCCAGCAGAGTATACTTGTTAACTGGTATCTATCAAATCTTTCCCTCATTATGCATTTTAGATTTCTTGCTTTGAGTAAGATAAATATATTTTCTCATAGAATTATCTGATTTTTGATTTTTGAGTTGTCTTTCCCTTCACAGGATATGTTTGCTATATTGCTCCTTAAAATTGATTTGACATGGGGATACATCCTCCATTCAATCTAAAAACAAATATGTATGATTTTGCACAATATATTTTTGACTTGTATTCATCCTTTATTTTATAGCATCTATTGTAAATTTTCTTCATGACATCAGGCATATTTTACCTATTATCCTGCTTTTTAACATCTTCGATGTTATTACTATAATTGAGACACTATCATCTTTTACTGGCTAATACCATGGAGGATCAATTGGTCTCACTGCTTTCAAACTTCTCTCATCTCCAGTTTATATATCACACTGCTCTCAGAGATTTTTCTTCTAAGTCAGTTAAGTCAGGTTACTCCTCTTCTCAAAATACTCCATGTATACTTAACTGATTCAGATATGATAGCCAATTCGATGGCAGTCAAGAATGTTTATTTAGCTTCATTCTTTGATCTCTGTCTTTGTAGACTAGTTAGGTTTGCCATACTTTCTTACAAGCAGATTGGGCTCTTATCTGGAAGATTTGAGGAGAATTTGCTTCCAAGCTCATTCAGGTAATTGTCAGAATTCAGTAATTTGTGACTGAAAGATTGAGTTCCTTACTCCTTTGATGAATGTCAGAATCAAGTTTCTATTATCTTCTAGAAACTGCTCCTATTTCCTGACATGTGATACCTTTGGCCTTGAAGTCACTGCCATGATATCAAATTCTTCTCATGCTTGGGATGACTTTGTCTTACCTATCTTCTTTGGACCATTACAAAATTAATAATCACAATTTCAACAATAGTACCTTGTCCGTTTTGGAAAAGCAAAGATTAGATTAGGCCCACTTGTTAATTTTCCCATTTGAAAGTTTATTAATAAAAGTACCTCATCAGAGGATATGGAAACAACCCAAATACCCCAAAACAGATGAATGGTACAGAAAGTGGTGCTATATGTACACAATGAAATATTATTCATCTATCAAAAAAAGACAAACTTAGATCATTCACAGCAACATGGATGGAGCTATAAGGAATCGTGCTGGCAGAAATAAGCCATAAAGGAAAAGAGAAATACTGAATAGTCTCAATTATATGAGACATATAAGGAAAAAAAAAAACCCAAACAAATAGACAAGAGAACTTTTAAAATGTCAAAGAAAATGAAACAGAACTAGAAAGGGAGAGAAAGGCAAAATCGGGGCAAGGATGGACACAAGAGATTAAGATGGTTCATGGGTGATGGGTGGTGGTGGGATAATTTTGGGGTAGATAATGATATAATGTGTGTGTGCAATCAACAATAAAAGTACCTGGTCAGTAGCAATAAAAACAATAAAAGTACCTGGTCAGTAACCTTAATTGCATTTGCAAAATCCTTTTGCCATGTATCTTAATATAATCACAGATTGTCTCATCATATTCATATTCCTACAAATTAAGACTTAAAAACCTTAAGATCATCTCATATTATAACAATCTAATCATCAGCTATCTTAGTATACTCAGCGTCATTTAAATTAGAACAAAAAATCTTAAGAAAGCCATTTTTAAAATTTTTTTGACATGAGTGGAATCCTTGGGAAGGGATATGTATTGGATTTCTACTGTTATGTATTAATATTGTCACAAAAGTAGTAATATAAAACATCACTCATTTACCATGTCAGGTTCCTAATGGTTAGGGATACAATACTGCTTCAGTGGCTTCAGTCATCAGTAGCACTTGGTTCAATTCTGAATACTTGGCAAGAAAGAGTATGTTTCAAATTCGTGTCATTCGTGATAGAATTAAATTTCTTACAATTGTGATAATAAGGCCCTTCTTTTCTTGTTGTCAGGCTGAGATCAAGCTGTTGCCTGTGACCCTGCTATGTTTTGGGTCTTGTGTCCCCAACAGAACAGTTTGTGTCATCAAGCCAGGAAAATAGTCTTCCTATAATGGACGTTACACTCTCATATAATATAATCGTGTACATGTAATCTCTATATTCCATCATTGTGGCTTTATTCTGTAGCTTAGAAGCAAGTGATACATGATGACCAGTCAGTAAAAGATTATGCAAATGAGTGAACATTAGAAAGCTGTGATGGGGACTGATTAAGGAGAGTTTACAGGACAGGACCGATGTTTTAGAAAGCAAAAATAGGAGCGGAAAGGAACTTGTGTGTGAGTAGGTATGGTTTTGTTTGTTTGTTTTGAAGGGAGGGGTGGGTTTGGATATGTGGGTTTGAGTGTGTGAGTTGTATGAGTATATGAGGGGGTGGAGAGTTGTATATCAGGGCGTGTATGAGGGAAGTAAGAATGGGATGGAGTGTGAGTATGTTGGTGTGTGTGATGGTGGAGGTATGTGGGGAAGGTATGTATGCATTAAGGGTGGGGGGTTTTGAGGGTGGATGAAATAAGTCAGGATGTTTGTAGGTATTTGTATAGGCTTGGGCATATTGTCAAAGAGAGGGGGGGGGTAAATGCAGGTTGAGGGGACTAAAAGCATTTGGGTCAGACCTTATGAACAAGTCCTTTGTGCTGCTTTATTTTGTGGTGATTAAACCTCATATGTTTCTTTTTGTTTTGTTCCAAATAGTACAGTTTGAATTTGTTTTTCTATCATAGCAATCCCCACTGATTGGGGATCATAGCATATCAATAAGTTACTTGAAATATTATCCAAACTTTGAATGTCAGCTATATCATAATTATCCTGAAGACAGAAATAAAAGCACATCACACAAGCACTACTTGGTTGAATTGCCAAAGGTTAAGAATAGAATATCATTTCCTTATCAAATCAGGTCTAAATATCCCTTCTATTCAAAAAATCATTTTAGAAATGTCAACTTAGTCATAGTAAAGAAAGGATAAGTATCTCTTAACCAATACATTTTTTAAAAATAACTTTGTGTTGAATATTGTTCTTGAAACTGAAGATAAGCCATGAGCAGAGCTATGCTTAAATAGGAAACATATATAAAAACTTCAAATCATGATATAGTGATACTTCAGGCAGCAGAAGAGAAAATCAGAGCTATTATCTCAAGGCATGTAATACTTAAGTTGGTAGGGGAGAAGGGAGAATGGTTTAAAAAGCAGATATTTCAAGTAGTAATGGTGGTAATACACAGGGTTTTTCATGCTACATAAGGATAGTCTGAAGAGTTGGGAGATACACAGTATTGCTTTTACAAAGATACCCAGAATCAGTTTTGAATTTGAAACATCACAGTGCAGCAATATAAGATGACTGGCCATGAGTGACGAGGACATGGGACACCCATATACACTGGAAATAATGCAAGTGTGAATTAGGAAATTTCGGGAGTGGGAAAATAAGTTTTGAAATTATAGAAGATACCAATGGAACCTGATGCACAACTTTAAAAAGAGGATGTGTCAAAGACTAAATGCTGAACGAGAGACCAGAAATTATGCAAAATGTGCTGAAAGTATTTGCGACAGAAATTTGGGAAGTAAAAATAAGGGAAAGTGCAAAGCAAGACAAAAAATTCAGGTCTGGATAGTCTGTATTTGCTATTTGGAAATCACCAGAAGTCAGGTGAGACCAATGAATGACTATAGTTTGCAAAAGGAGAGTTTACATTCAATGATACTTTATAAGTCCTGGAAAATCTCATAGGTAGTAATCATCTAAATGTGAGGAGGAAAACAAGGCGATAGTTGAATGTAGAAAATAAAACAATTTGAGAAAGGAAGCTGTCTTCAACATGTGAGTAAGACTGTCAGAATAAGCACACTAAAATATAAAAAATCTATTGTTTCCTTTTTTAATTTTATTTTTTAATTGTACATATGTATTAATATCCATTATTTAATATGCATAAGAAAAATACATTATTTTAAAAAGAGCTGTTGGGGATGGGGAAGTTTTGGAAGCCTTTTAGTAACAACCTTTTTTTTTTTTTTTTTTTTTTTTTTTTTTTTTTTTTTTTTTTTTTTTTTTTTTTTTTTTTTTTTTTTTTTTTTTTAGACTAGGTCTTGCTATTTTTGCCGGTGGAACCGCAGGCTCACGTTGCCCAGGGAACCACGGACTCAAGCAATCCCCAGGCTCAGCTTCCCAGGTAGCTGGGATTACAAGCGCGCGCCACCATGCCCAGCTATGTTTTTGGAACTAGGTCTCACTATGATGCCCTGAGCGGGACTTGAACCGCGCTCCCCAGTCCCTGTAGCGCTTTCTAGGTTGCCGCTTACAGGCACGCACCACCGTGCACGGCCTTTAGTAACAACTTTAAAGTAATTGTGAATGGTTCACATATAGTTTCAGGTAAGTAGGGGAGTAACTATATTTGATTCGTGTGTTTGCAATAAACACAGTGTTGAGCTAATTTGTTGTTGTTGTTATTTTAATTCTTGCATCTTTGTCTCTTGAATGATTAAGTGGGTAAAGAAAGGACAACATACTTGTGGAAACATCCAGTGCCGAGTAAGATACTATAAAGTCAATAATATAACACATCTAAAGTTCATGAGACTTAGCAACAAGAGTTATATTAGTGTTTTGCTTTCATGTGTTCTGAAGTTGTTTCATGGAATGTGTGCCATGCAAATTGCAGTACTAACCCAAATGAGAACCCCAGAACTTCCTTGTGAGCTTTTGTATCAGACTCATAGACAAAATGCACCCTAAGGGGACATTTATATTATTTTTAACAGCCCTGTTACACAGATGCCTGAATACTTAAAGAAGGAGAATGAATTTTATGACAATGACTTGTGGCAATTTATATGAATGCTCAATAATCAGTTTACAATCTGAAGCAATTTAATGTCAAACAACATTTACACAAAGACATCTTATTTTCGAGAAACTAATCTTCTGAAGAGCACATCTCTGGATCTAACTGCTGTGACTTGACTTTTGTTTTTGAGTAAATACAGTGTCTTGCTATTTTAATTGTTACATCTTAAAGGCAAAGTCATTTTGAAAATGGAATGGAAATATAATACTATTAAAAGCAGTCATCAAAATTGGCTAGACAACAGAAAGGTCAACTCTTTGTAAGTGCAGGTATTTGGAATGAGGTTCTGGATCTTTTGTGCACAGAACTGTTATATAATTGAGTATTTCCAAAAGAGTTAGACTCTAGGATTGCAAGTCACATTGTGCATCAAGACAGGACCAAATAGGAACAAGTAAGACTTCACATAAACTCAGATAGCTACACAATATTGAATCCTTTTCATAACCTAGTTATAAATATCCATGTTTTGGTATTCAGAAAACAAAAGAAAAATTATGCCAACTGAATTTGAAATGCTATATAAACACTTTTCTAAATGAATACAAAATATATACATATTTAAGATATATATTTAAATATCTTTAACATTTCCTAAACTCCTAACAGTAAATGTTTATATTACTCAATGGTATTATATCACTTCTTAATCAATTATTTCATTGACTTATTCTATTACTATTTACTGACCATGCTACTCAATAAATCACTCAGTTCAGAAAAACGAGTAACATAGGAGTCTTTCTTTACCCAGATTTTAACATTCAGAAAAAGATATAATTTAATGTTATTGTTTTTTTAACTTAAGGGGGAGAACTACACAGAGCAAAATGAGTACATCTTAAAAGTAACTGCTATAACTCATTATAAAGGAAAAAATTAAAATAAATGAATAAGGCAAAATAAATTGTTCCTGTAGTAAATTAACAGATAGGTAGTATACACATTATACATATTAACATACATGTAGTACATATAATATAGGCAGTATATTATATATAGTAAATTACCATATATGTAGTAATATATACTATACACATTAACATATATGTAATGTGCATATTTTGATAAAATGGAAAATTTTTAAAAACAACTTACTACTTATAAAATACAAATTATGTTGTAGCAGCTCATCTGATATCAATAGAAATACTAGAATAAAGATTCTAGTTTCACTGGTCTGGCATTTATAACAAGTTCTCATGTCAGAACAGTGTTACTGGATCATGATTTAATTGATGAGCAAGGTTGTGTTCTATGATGACAGCATCATTATTAGTAAGTTTTCTTTAAGAGCTAACTTCTTTTAAAACATAAATATTCTTTCCAGATGGATTTGAAAAATTGTTAGATATCTCTGTTCAGTGATGTGTAAGTTCCTGTGGTTAAGTTTTTTGCTTCTGGCTTGTGAGTTTATTTGCTCAGATATCAAACTGAAGTAAGATGAATGTTCTGTGCAGACCTTCCTCACCTGGAAGCTGTTCTAGCACTGCCTGAGGGAGTTACTGTGTGGGCAGGTGCAGATATTTCCTGTATTGAAATAAAAAAGCGAGATCCAAGTTTTCTGGGTTTTACCTTTTGTTACTAAAACACCAGGCAAAGTTGGAGGACATAAGAAATATCAAACACCCTGACATTTTGTTTATGTTCTATGTCTATGGAAAAGATAGCACAGTTTAAATGTTCATAAGCAAAGTACACTGAAATAGTGATTGCTATTGTGCTGTTGAAATATTCCTTATCAGAACAGACTCATAGTTCTGTAATAAATTGGCTATATTATTGAAGATAAAGGAAGCACTTTACTTTAACAGCTCACACTGTCTAGCTGTTTTGAGTTACACACACACACACACACACACACACACATACAGAGATATATAGGTATAGTTAGCCATTCTGCATTAAAAACAAGATCCTTTAAGTGCTTAAGTTCATGCAAACTGGAACTCTAAGAAAGATAAACCAGAGAGAGAAGAATGTGTTTTAATCTCAGTTCCTTTGTTTAAAATCATTAAGGAACAGACTTCTTGATTCTGTCTGGTTTTGTTTTTTTAATTAGAGATAAAGGTTATTATGTGCCTGTTTGCCTTTGAGATTATGAAGATTAAATAAAAAACTAAAGGAAAATTGTGTTATAATTTATAAATATATAATTGCAAAATATCATGACCTCAAGACAAGCAAAATATTTTTATTATATTTTTTATTTAAAAAATTCATTTTATTGATTTGTCACATTTGTGCATTAATTGATCCCTCCTCCCCCCTCCGTATCCTGCCTCCAGTCACTCCATCTCCCATTTTTCTGCGATTTGTTGGTTGGTTAAGTTGATGTTCAGTTGTTCATTGTTTGGCCCATTGGTCTCTTCCGATATCTGGTCAAGGTTTTGTTTTGTTTTCTTTTGCATATATATGTATATTTATATTTATGTTACATTAGTCCATTATTGTATACCATAGGGCTTTCCCACTTCACTAACATTTGTTAACCATCCTAATCTTCTGTGCTCTTCACCTCCCCCACCTTCTTCCCCCTCCTCCTCTCTCGCTCCATGGTTCAGTCCCATTGGTTGTTTTCATTTTTTCTTATCTGTTTGTTTTTCCCTATATCCATCATATAAGTGAGACCATCCTGTACTTCTCTTTTTCTTTTTGACTTATTTCTGCTAATATGAGTCTTTCTAGTTCCATCCAGGTTGCTGCAAATGATATGTGTTTGTCCTCCTTGATGAATGCGTAGTATTCCATCGTGTATATGTACCACATTTTTTTTTAGCCAATCATCTCTTTTGGGGCATTTGGTTTGTTTCCAGTTATTGGCAATTGTAAACAGGGCTGCAATGAACATGCATGTATATGTGTCCTTTTGAATTAATATTTTCATAGATTCATAGTAGGGGGATTGCTGGGTCGAATAGTAAGTCCACTTTTCAATTGTTTGAGGGTCCTCCACACAGTCTTCCATAGTAGCTGGACAAGTTTGCACTCCCACCAGCAGTGTAAGAGAGTTCCTTATTCTTCACATCCATGCCAACAATTGTTGTCCATCTTATTTATATGGGCCATTCTTACTGGTCTAAGATGGTATCTCAGTGGTATTTTAATTTGCATTTCCCTGATTATTAGTGATGTGGAGCATTTTTTCATATACCTATTAGCCGTTTGTATCTCCTCTTTGGTGAAGTGTCTTTTTAGTTCTTCTCCCCATTTTTGAGTGGGTTTTTTTGCTTTGTTTTTGTTGAGCTATAGGAGCTCTTTGTGGATCTTTGTTATCAGACCCTTGTCACTTGTCTGGAGAGCAAACATTTTCTCCCAGTCAGTTGGGTTTCTTTTTGTTTTGTTTATTTTCTCCTTTGCTGAACAGAAACTTTTTAGTTTTATATAGTCCCAGCTGTTTATGTTTTCCTTCATTTTTTTACAGGCTATAATTGTTTCCCCAAATGGATTTCTGAGATGAAATTCATGAAGGGTTTTGCCCAGGTTTTTTTCTATGTGTTTTATGGTTGCAGGTCTCACATCCAGGTCCTTTATCCATTTTGAGTTAATATTTGTACAGGGTGTGAGAGTGTTGTCCTGGTCCATTCTTTTACAAGTTTTGATCCAGTTTTCCCAGCACCATTTACTGAAAAGACTATCCTTTTATGTTTTTTGCCTCTTTGTCAAAGATTAGTTGACTATATATGTGTGGTTTTATTTCTGGGTATTCAATTCTGATCCATTGGTCTGGTTGTATGTTTTTGTACCAGTACCATGCTGTTTTAAGTATTATGGCTTTGTAGTATAGTTTGAAGTCTGGAATAGTAATAGCTCCATTCTCTCTTCTGTTTGTCAAAAGGGTTTTGGCTATTTGGGGTCTTTTGTTGTTCCATATGAATTTCAGTAATTTTTGTTCTATCTCATTAAAATATGTCATTGGGATCTTTATTGGAATTGTATTGAATCTGTAGATTGCCTTTGGTAGTATGGCCATTTTGATAATGTTGATTTTTCCAATCCATGAACAGGGAATGTCTTTCCATTTTTTAACATCATCTTCTATTTCTTTTAAGAGTGTTTCATAGTTTTATTTGTATAGTTCTTTTCCGTCTTTTGTTAGGTTAATTCCCAAGTATTTGATTTTCCTTGGTGCAATGGTAAATGGGGTGTTTTTTTTTTTTTAATTTCTTCTTCTTATTGATTCTTTGCATATATGAATGCTGTTGATTTTTGTGTGTTGATTTTGTATCCAGCTACCATACTGAATCGGTTTATTATTTCAATCAGCTTTTCTGTTGATTTTTCTGGGTTCTCTACATAGTGTATCATATCATCCGCATATAATGATAACTTTATTTCTTCGTTCCCTATTCAGATTCCTTTTATGTCTTTCTATTGCCTTATTGTCCTAGCTAGGACTTCCAGAACTATGTTGAATAGGAGTGGAGAGAGTGGGCATCCTTACCTGTTTCCAGAACCTTAATTGGAATGATTTCAGTTTTTCCCCATTGAGGATGATATTTGCTGTGGGTCGGTCATATATAGCTTTTATTATGTTGCAGTGTATTTCTTTTATACCTATTTTTTCCAGGGCTTTCATTATGAAAGGATGCTGAACTTTATCGAATGCTTTTTCTGCATCTATTGATATGATCATATGGTTTTTGTTTTTCTTTTTGTTGATGTGGTGGATTATGTTGATTGATTTTTGGATGTTGAACCAATGCTGTGCCCCTGGGATGAATCCCACTTGATCATGATGAATGATCCTTTTTATACAATGTTGGATTTGGTTTGCCAGGATTTTGTTTAGAATTTTTGCATCTGTGTTCATTAGGGAGATTGGTCTATAGTTTTCTTTCTTTGCACTATCTTTATTTGGTTTTGGAATTAGTGTAATGTTAAGCAAAATGCTTTTAGTATTTTTACTCTTTTAAAAATATGTTTTATTCAGACTTACCTGTGTAAAGTTATTTGATATTTGTGTAGTTTCTAAAGGTACACTATAATTTGTTTTATGCATTTATACCTTCAGTCCATTCTTTAGGATTTTTTTGCACTTGGTAACACAATTGCATTGTATACACTGAAGAACAATAGCTATAAAATATTCAAGAAGCTGAATTTCTTCATCTAAATCAGAAGTGGTAAAGCTTGACACGTTTACTTCAAAATAATGCGTTTTGGCAGTTTCCATAATTCTATGGAAACTAATGTCTAAAATATATTCTTAAAATAAAGTCAGTCTCTTAAAATCAGATACTCCTTATCACATATAAATATGTTGTATAAGAGATTTTCAAACTCAGAATGTGATAATTTTCAAGTTAATATTTGCATGACATTCTCATCTTTCATAGAATATAATCTGTTCCTATACATACTTAAATCAAATGAGACAATGAATATGAAAAATTTGTAAATGTAAGTTATTTCCTCAATATAAATTTTGATTACCATTAACTTTATTATTTACTATTGTTTTCCTTACTCATACAGAGCAGCAGTGACCAAAATTTGATATAAATTATGAACATAATTTTTCAGTCTTTGAAGCTATGAATGTAAAAATCTATGTTTTCATAGGGAAATGATCATATTTCAAACTTAGTATAACACCATGATATCAATAGGCCATTCTTCATTAAATTTGAAACTCAGGTTATGGATGTTATCAACTTGTATATCACTTACTATTCTTTGTTTTTATTAAATCACCACATAAAGGGAGATGGACTCCAGATTGTAGTGCATTACTCCTTTTGTTTAGTGTGTTTATAATGTGAGAAATGGTAAAAACCTAAACATTCATAGAATTTAGAAAAATAAAGTAAGATCTTCATGTAGTACAAGTTAATTGGAATAATAAAAGAATATTATGTGCAATGTTGTGAGAAAAATTATAACTGTTATAACAATATAGCATCAGTGATACAGTAGTAAGGATAACTATCTTCTAAAAATCTCAAGATGGGAAACAAGCAATGTGAATAGTTCTAGATCAATCAAAGGTTTTGAGGTCATAGCTAATTCAAAAAGAATGCTCTAGACACTGAAGATTTCACTGAGAACTTCCATAAAATGAAAAAAGGAAAAAACACAGCCTAAAAGTATTTATTAGGACATAATTACCCTCAGATTAAAAAGATCAGATAAAAACATTACAGAAAGGAAAATCTATATATTACCCTCTTATGTGAACATAGATATAATATTATTCAATAAAATACTATCACATTAGCTATAACAATGGATAAAACGTGTTATACATCATGACCATATGGGGAATATTCTAATATACTTGGCAGCTCAAGACAATATCTCAGACTTTTTCACAAAGAAGAAAAATCATGTGATCATGTTAATTGATGATAAAAAAGTGTTTGACACATTGCAGCATCCAGGCATGATGAAAACGCTATTAAATTTGTAAATAAAGGAAGATCTTTCTGAACATAAAATATCTGCAAACAAAGAAAATTGATTTGATTGCTGAGAAGATACTTTCATTGTAAAAGCGTGAACAAAGCAATAATATCCTATTTTCACTCTCCTAAATATCCTATTGGAGTCCTAATTGGTGCAACTAAGAAAAGTATCTTTCTGCTAATTACTATTTGGTCTTAAAATCTAAAAAGTTTGTTTTTGTTATATTGTTTCATTTTGGTAACTTGCTACATATGGTCATATGGTGCTTGTCATTCCCTTCTGATTTATTTCACTAAGCATGATTCCCTCTAGACTCATCCATGTTGTTGCTAATGGTGGGAAAGCATTTTCCTCCCAGCTATGTTATTCCATGGTGTGTGTGTGTGTGTGTGTGTGTGTGTGTGTGTGTGTGTAGCACATCTTTATCTATTCATCTGTTGATATACTTAGGTTCTTTCCAGCTCTTATATATTGCAATGTTTACAATAAGCATTGCAATAAACATGGAGGTACATGTATCTCTTCAAAACTGCCTTTTTTGTATTTTGGTGGTACAATTTCAGTAATGAGATAACTGATTGCAACAGATTTTATATTTTTCATTTTTTGAGGAATTTCTATGCTTATTTTCCATAATGATTGCATATTTATGATGCTCTTTTTAATGGAATTGGATCATTCTTAAAGTTTTCACTTCCTTCTGCTTCTTCATCTTATTTTTCTCTCTTCTTCCACATGTTCTTCTACTATGGGGTTCATTTGGGCCAAGGGCACATGACTTCATGCTGTCTCTTCTCTCCCAACTCCAGGGCCTTGGATAAACAGGCAGTCTCACCCTCTGTGTCTGCTGCCTCAAATTACTACCACCACTTCCACTTTTTATTTAGTAGGTCTTTTTAAGCCATTTTAATCTATCCTGTCTACCTTTGCTATGTCAGTTCCATACCAGGTCCTAAATTTCATGAGCCCTTAACAACTGAATAAGGAGTTTGCAGTTTTACAAAATACTCTCTACCTCCTCTAACACTCTTTCTTTACTGCTGCACTGTCAACCACAGATGCTAAACTATGCAATCTCAAATATTGGATAGAAACTCCCAATATAACACCTGGTCACATATCTTGATTCTTATGTTCCATCAAAACAAAAAGTGAACACAGGAGAGTTTGATATCATTTGCACATAAGCCTGAACCAAGACAAGATTTTTGTCCAATTCCCATTACTCCTAGATTAAGATTTAACCGAAGAAAAGAAAAAATAGTATCATTTTACTGTATTATAGCTTTATAGATGAATATTACGTTTTTCTTATTTAATATGTATTATCTAAGCTGTTTACAATGACTATGTACTAAATTTAAAGCAGAATCTAAACAATACAGTATTATTTCTTTAATGACCAGCAGCCTATAAGTGAAGGCAGATATTTCTGATTATACATTTCAGGGCTTCTATTATTGTTTCTTCATTTTTTTTTTTTTTTGCCAGGTTACCACCTCAATCTTACAAATGCTGGCCACCCAATATTGCAAAGTAAGGCTAGGTCATAGGAGAAAGTGTTCCAATGCTCAATTTCTTTTGAAGATTGTTTATCCAAATATCAAGTCAGAGAGATAGATGCTGGTGGGACACTCCTTGCACCTTTCTCATCACACTAAAGTTAAAAAACTTGTAGGCTTCAAAAGAAAGTCTTCTTTTAAATCTGACTTTTATTTTCTGAGCATGGCAAATATGTCTTGATAACTACATTTGTTAAGGTTGTTATTTTCTAATGCTATCAAGCCTGCAGAGTATAAAAGCTCTTCCACAGTGTACAGAAATATACAAACAGAATAGATTTGTTTCTGGCTAATTTAAGTGGTTAGTTATCTCTTAAAACACAGGATCCCTTTAAGCAGTGCTTGCCTGTTAAAAAGTCATTTGTGTTGAGTGAAATGCCAGAATTCTGTTTCTTATCCATATATTGAATATGTAAAAAATGTACATCCCTAAAGATCTGTTCAATTAAGAAAATTAACATAAGCTCATATCTCATAGGTCTGTATGTTTAAGACTGGAATGCACCTTGAAAACTTTAATGATTAAAAGTTTTTTTTTTTAATTTTATATAGAAGAAAAAACTCTTGGTTATGTGAGTAGAAATTCAGTGTATTTTAGTAGCTGCTTTACTGACTATGAAACAGAATACTGACAAACAAATCATAAGCTACAATTTTCAAGACAGAAATAAAAAAATATTCTAATTTCTTATACTTTTTTCTAAAAAATGTATTTTTAAATTTATTAAGGTTTCAGCAATAATATGCATATCTTTTTCTTTAAAATGTAACTTTTCCTGTCAATCTTGTCCCATACATATGTAAGCACACGAGTACATGCATGTATATATGTCTCGTTCTATTCATACCAGTTTTATTATATTATTTTCTATACCGTAATATAATTTCCTTGATTACAAAACTTGTTATTCATGTTATGTCATACAGAGTTTGCTGTGATGCTTTTTCAACAATGCTTATTCCAGAAGCAATGAAAATGTAGTCTCTCTACAAGAAAAAGCGAGATGTAAGAAGACAGGAATGAAACCGTGTAAGGTGTTTCTGTACAGAGTGCCTATGTTTCATTAGTGGTGTTTTCTGAACTCCAGAATTCCAATAACAGTAACTAGATTCAGTCAAAATTATTATGTCAAGTTTTATTTTATTCTTATATAGAAAGTTATGAAAACAAATGACTTTTTGATAATCACAGAGTAAATATGGGCATGGAAAGAGAGCAAGACATAAAAACAATGCCTCTCTCCTTTTGTCATGAAGAGAATTCCCAATTGGGAATTGAGATGAAAATTCTCTATATGTCTGTATCATAGTTGAGATTGCTAAGATTTATATATACTACACAACAGTGCCTGAATCCAGAGATCAAAAGTAGCTGAGTGAAGGATCCAAAGATTTTACTACACAAAAGAAGTATAATCAATCTTTCTTTGTCAAAGAGTTCAGAAACGCTGGATGATATTTTGCAATTTTAGCTGTTTCCAACTCGTTTTCTAGCTGTAAAATGAATGAAACCCCAAAATATCTGCTTGGCCATGACATGAATGGGAACAAATAGGCTCCTTCTTGGTTTAAAATAACATTTTGTGATGATTCAGTCTTCCAAGAACACATATTTCGAGGGAAATCTTAGTAATTTATTCATTTAATACCGTATATACTAACTACCTACACAATGTATTATAAATGCACCAAATATAGGAAGAAAGACTCACAGGAGTCTGTTGTCTTTGGTTGGTGGCAATGTCTGCTTAACCTCAGGAAGATGGATTGGAATGTGAAGGACAAGTAGGTAATATTTAATATTGGTAGGTATGTTCATGAGAGTGTATGTCAGAGGAGTAGTGGTTTGTATAATAAAGTTTAAGCACCACTAACTTCATGCAGCTGGAGATTAAAAAGAAGTCAGAGAGGCAGGGGAGGGGAAAATATGACCTGATGTAAATTTAAAGTTGAGAAACTCTACAGTAACCAGATTAAAAAGACTGTACAGTGGTGATAAAAAATTATTAGTCTGGAAGAAACGAAAACATAACACTGTCCTCAAGAAAGGTGATGTTTATTCTTTATGTGGTAAGATCATGTCTAACCTGAGTATTTTAAAATCCTCTTCTCTTCCCAAAAGGCAGTTCCTGGAGGAATGTTTTGTGTCAATATTGTGTATATAAGACTCTAATTTTAATATGTTAATAAGAACTGTGATGTGATACCATGCTGAGACTTCTTATTTTTCATGCATGTAGGTTTTTTAAAAGACAAAGCCTTTTAATAAATAAAGGGATAGTGTGATAAAAATCATAGTGGGACAATAGGACATGGAGACAAGAATTGTTTCTGTAGTGAATAATTTATATACACACAAGTTGTGTAATAGACATGTGTTAAGTGTATCAACCAATACCAAAAAAATCTTTTCTGTTGAGAGTATGATCTCATTCTTGAAATTCTTGGAGTTCCAATTGACTCATTCTTGGAATTCTGAATTCTAGATATCATGTGATTTTCTTTTTTCTTTTTGCCCTAGTATTTATTTATATTTGAAATGCATTTATATATGCATTTCACATCTTTGTAATTCCAGGAATTCACCCCCCCCCCCAATTCTCTCCCTTCCTCCCTGCCCGAAACTGTGTGCTTCAGTTTGGTGCTTAGCTTGTTTTGACTTTTCCTCATGGCTTTTGTTTATTTTTCCCCCTATATCCCATATGTTAGTGAAACCATTTGGTTTCTGCCTTTTTCTTTTTGACTTTTTTTGCTAATAGGATTTCTTCTAAGTACATCCATGTTACAAAATCGTCAAATTTGTCATTTTTAATTGATGAGCAATATTCCATTGTGTATATATACCACATTTTTTTCATCCAGTCATCTGTTTTGGGGCATTTCGGTTGCTTCCAAGTCCTTGCAATTATAAACAGTGCTGCAGTAAACATCCACGCACAGGTGTCCGTTTGTACAAGCATTGAGGTCTCCTTTGGGTAGATTCCCAAGAGAGCAATTGCTGGGTCAATTGGTAGTTCCATTTTCACTAATTTGAGTGTCCTCCACTCATGTGATTTTCTAATCTAGCCTTCCACAACAATAGTTGCCACTCTTTTTTTTTTTTTTTCTTTTGCAAAGCATGGGCACAGCATCTAGGGAGAATTGTCCTCGATTCTGGTTTAAATCCCTTAGTTGCACATAACAGTTGTGCAGCACAAGAGTGCTGGGTACATACATTCCTTAGTTGCAGAGGTTCTTAGCAAGTCTAATATGACAAGGATACTGGATGCTACTTTAGATTCATGAAAGAGCTGCTTCTGAGTTTAGGTTTGAGTTAAATTCTCTTTCTTATTTTCTTCCATAATTTATTCACCAAAAGAGTCACCTGCATATTTTTAATATCTTCATAGCAGGTTTAAATGAATGCCTACCTAACACTCTTAAAGGCATTCTCAATTCAGTAGAGAGACTAATCATCTAAAATTGAAAAAATGATTCCTCAATTGCCTATTTAGTGTGACAAAAGAGGCACCGCCTTCTAGTTAGAGCCATAAAACAGGTGGCAAGTATTATTGAAAATATGAAAACATTCTTAATTTTCTACCAATGTGAGGCTACACAGTTACATACAGATGAGCGGTCTTCATTCACTCAGCTATCTCCATCATGTGACTCACACTTAACATCTCATTTATTTATTCTGCTGTATTTATATAATTATAACCAAATTTCAGCAAACTTTCCTTTTATATTTAGCATTTTTAAAAAATTGATATAACATTGACATATCATAGGATGTAAGTTTTGGGTTTGATTCATTGAGAATCAACTTATATATATTCTACATTAAATTCACTTCTAGAAATCTAATTCTATCCTTCACCATCCCACTGTCACACCTTCCCCAATTTACTTTTCCCTTTCTCCCTAGACACTGGTAACCATCATTTGGCCTCATAGTCCAATTTTGTTTTATGTGTTTTCTTATATATGGTCCCTTCTGTATTCATAGTTTCAGGGAACTGTTGATGGAGATAAACCCCATGTTCCCTTTATTTAGTGTCTATATGGAATTTGAATAGAATATGGTTGGAGAATGAGGCAATGCAATTAATTTGAGCATTAAATTCAAAACTGAATGGCACCTTTGCCATTATGAAATCTGACTTATCACAGTTGTAAAGATGGCTGATGTTCCTAAGGGTAAAGTACCAGAATAACTTCATAAAGTCATTAAGAGTTAAATATTTCTGATCATACACTTTCAAAAATGTTATATTTGCCTTACTATCAGTTTCCCAGTGGATAATTGACCCATGCATTCTTCTTTCTATCTTATAATTGTATATGTACCAGTTATATTGTGGCAAATGGGATTTTCCTAATAACATACCAGTACTATAACTATCCTGTTAGAATCTCAAATGTCTTAATCAAATAACCAATATATTTTATTTTAGAGACAAATTTAAACCTTATTACACTTGAAGAACTTTTGAAGTGTTCCCTGTTCCTCCCTCATTCCTCAAAAAATTAACTGGTTTAAAGCAGTTCATTTCCATGATCAGGTGACTCAAGCAACCATTGTATCCTTTTTAACTTCTGCTGAACTTGGAAAATACCACAACCAACATTTATTGACAGTCAAAGGTTATCAATGGATCTTTGAAAAGTGACTTTGTAAAGGAATTGAATAAGTTCTGTTTTCTTGACCTCTAAGATATAACTCCAGGATTCTGATATCTATTTTACAGTTTGCTGCTTTGGGGGAAGATGACAGGAGATAAAATATATATGTTTATTTCAGAACTAAAGTTTTGGCATAATAGCTACCACTTGCAGATCTAACAGCAGTGGAATTTCAGGTCATCAGTTTCAAATGCCACAGCAAGTAACAGCTGCAACCTTGTTTACAAAAAATTTGAATCATTTTTCCAGGTGCATTTACATTTCAGGAAGCTCCACTTGTTTCCTTTGCCATAATACTAAGGAAGGTAATATTGCAGCAAATAAATGTAAGTATTACATTTAATAGCTTAGACTCATTTGCTGTAATAATAGTGGTTGTGTTCCCAAAAATATTAAATTGTCCAGAAACACATTATGAAAAGAACTATGAGTAAAGTTAGAAACATGTGAAATTCATAATTTAATGCAAGACATTTGCTTTATAATCAAGGGGGTGAGGGAGTTATCCCTCAGTTTGGATTTTATAATAGCAAAATAGACATTCCTTTATAACTATAACATAAGTTGTTGGTGAGTTGTCTTGTACCTAAATCCTCTTCATTTTGCAACACAAACTCCTAGACTAAATATTAGGATTAAGTGGAATAAAACTCTCATCACTGTCTCCCCACCTGGTGATTGACCATTAACTTGCTCCAAGTATATTCCTGGGAACTTGACAAACTGACTGTGTTACTACCCTAATAAAATCCTCTGTCCCCCTCCAAGGCTACTAGTGATATCAGAGACAAATATCTATCTGCTCACTGCTACCCCAAGACATAGCCTGTTGAGAATATCAAACACTGTAGTACCTGCTGCCTAGACTGACTGGCAGCTCCTTAGACCTGGAAATGCAAAGGCCCTCACCCACTCCCTCACTCCCTTAGCGTCTAGCCCCTCACATGTCCCCTCTCTTGTCCAAAATTGCACCACTCAGATCATTTGGGGTGCCAAACAACATTAGGGTGCTCACCCAGTTGCTGACTTTCTTGGGTGGCTACCTTGTACAATAAATGTCTCTGTGCAATAACATTCTTATGCTTCAGAGTCTGGCTTTCTGGAAGCAAGTTAAATACTTGTTTTACTCATTTAAACTATTCTTTAACTTACAATTAATACCTGCAATCTCTTCCCTTTTAGTAAACAGCATCGTTACTGGTGACACAGTTTCAAGGATTTACACCTAAATTTTTTCAAAAGAACACAAGTTCTATTCTAGTTCTTAGTTCCAAAATCATCTTCTCTATTCCTGAGCTGTTAATTGGAATGCATTTATCTCCAATAATAATGGGAGACATTGTATATTGCAGAAATTCTTGATGTCTAAATCCTACTTAAAAAAATATCTTGTGTTTGTTGTTCTTCAGGCAACATTTATTTTATTGCTGTTGACTGGTCAGTATATCAGCACTGAATAAAGTCAATGTGTGAATGTATTAGTATATTAGAGAAACTCAAGGAATGCTGTTTTCTCCTATAGTCTTTCTTAAGTAACAAATGTATTCTCACGAGCTTTCTGAATTGTTTTATGCTTATTTTTACCAGGCTTCACATTATTCTGCATATACAAACCTTATGGAATTCTCTTTTTGTGAATGAGTTGCCTATGGTTGCTAAGACAAATTACCAGAAGTGTCATAACTTAAAATACAGATGTATTATCCTAGAGTTCCATCAGATCTCACCAGATAAATCAAGGTTTTGGGAGACCTTCCATTTGGGAAGCCATCAAAAATAATGCACTTCCTTGTTTTCCAGCATTGAGAAGTCTTCCACATTTTCTTGCAGCTTCCTACTTCATTCTGTCTTCAGAGGTAGCCATGTTACATTTTTCTGCCTAGTCTCTATAATCACATTTCTCTGTCTTCTGCATATTGCTTCAACTTTAAGAATTTGTGATTACACTGCACCCACCTGGACAATCCAGGATGATATATTTATCCTCGATTAATAACATTATTTCTAATTCCACATTGATTAATAACATTGATTCTAATTCCAACCTTCATTTTGTTAGGACACAAGAGAAATGCCCCATATTCCCTCATTCTTCTCAGGTTGGACAAATAAAGCAGTATCAGACTGGTTAGCAAAATAAAGTGCATTTGATCATGTGTATACAGCTGTCATGTTGTGCATTTTAAAGGACAGTAGGGAAGAATGACGATATTTATTCTGTGATTAAGGACCTGGAGTATCAAGGAGAGAGAAAGGGGAGACTACATGATAAGAAGAGAATGACTTTTTTCTTTACTCTCAAAGTAAATGACTTTCTTAGAAATGACAAGTTCACTGATAAACCTATAGTATGATGCTATGCCTAAACAAAGTCTGAAAAAAGAACAGTCTTTTTTTTTTTGAGACTAGGTTTTGCTATTTTTGCCCATGGAACCGCAGCCTCTTGTTGCTGGGGGTACCAAAGTCTCAAGCAACCCCCAGCCTCAGCTTCCCAGGTAGCTGGGATTACAGGCACGCGCCACCATGCCCAGCTATTTTTTTGGGGACTAGGTCTTGCTACGGGCCCCAGGCAGGACTTGAACCGTGATCCCTAGCCCTAGCCGCTTCATAGGCTGAAGCTTACAGGCACAAGCCACCGTGCCCGGCCTTAAAAAAGAACAGTCTTAGATGTGGAAAAGAGCTATCAATTGAGAGGTCAAATAGTTTCTCAATCTAGGGCTTTTATTACTCAATTTAAAATAAATCTGTGTTACTTTAATAAGATATTGTTAATGGTCCTGTAGCATCTTTGACTTTTATTGACTAAGCCCACAGAACCAAGAGGTTTAAAGTGAGGAACGTTCATTGTGGATCATAAAACAGAAGGGCTGAAAGTGCCTTTAACTCATGTTCTTAAGGTTGGGGTTGGTTATGGGGAGTCAGGTATGGAGCTAGGCTGTGTTGGGCATGCTTCTTCATAGACCACTTGTGTCCTCGTTAGGATCTTAAGTCTTTAGCCCATGGTGTTTCTTTTAGCAAGTTACTAAGACTCAGGCGACATCTAGGTCAGTCTTTTGCCATCTGAAACTGCAAGGTCTTGGGTTTCAGCTAGTTCGGGAGCCATTTCCTGAGAATAGAAAGCTTCTACAGGGTGGAGGGTCTGCTTCTCATGGTGACCATATGAATTCCTCTAAGCCTGGCAGCTCAATAGATGAGAACCCATGTGAGCAAAGTCCAAGAGACCTTTGAGAGTAAAGGGCATTCTTTGAGCCCCAGTCCATCTTTAATTCCCCGTATCAAGGCGAAACTTGTTATTACTACAAATTTAGTAATGCTGTTAACTATGATGGACCTGACACCTGACAATTAGGTATACTGACCCAACAACTTCCATATTAGTATATAATCTAACATTCATGGATTCTAGTATTAGGACTTGGAAATCTTAGGGAAACTCTTATTCCATCGATCATTCCTTGAGAATTGATAAACTTCTATTCAGTACAAATTCCCATGTAATAAAAAAAATCGTAGACTGAAGGGTGATGACCTGAAATATGCTGAAGCATGGCGACCTGAGAAAAATGGGGCTAGAGAAACATGACTGACTGACTCAGTTTACTGGTAAGCAGCTCAGTTTCTTTTTGAAACTTTTTCATTCTGTCTTTACCACTTTGGGTCATGTGCTACCACCAATGACAGCCCGCCCAGAACACCAGAGCATGTGAAATGTTTATAAATCCTTAACTTCCTAGTAAGGGCTCTCATCCCTGGGATAGGAATCTGCTGAGTCAATACCGGTACTAATAAACCTGCTTCATGCCAGCCCTGGGGTCCTCGCTTCCTGAGTACCAGCTTTCAAGATAATTCTTAATCTTCGGCAAATCTAACAGAGAAATTGATGGCTTTTGCACCTGGCTTCAAAGTGAAGAAGGGAAGACAAAAGATAAGTCACATGCTTTGTTACAACTCATGGAAATTCACAGTCTGATACTTAGAATAGCTTTCTCAATCATGGTGGGGCCTAATTATTCATTGTTTCTCTCTCATAGCTTTTGCATATAGTTAAATAAACATTTTTCTTGTATTTTATATTATTATTTTGAGCAACAATATCATGTATATACTACAATCAATTTGATCACATCTGCAGCCATCAATGTTATTTTACATTTCACCATACATTGCTTGAAATAGCTTTTTTCCCATGCCATTCTTTCTAACAAATCTTTGAAATATTTGATCAATATTTATCCTATTATTGGATGCCTTCCTTTTATTTTCTTCCTTTTTTTTTCCAAAAAGCATTTCATATGGCAATACTTCAGCATAATTTTGGAAATATTAATCCAAGCATATTTACTTAGCATACTCAACTTACATTCTAAATGGGAAAAAGAAATTTAAAAGGAATATTGCTAACTTTGAGGGTAGTTGTGCTATGAATTTTTTACACATATTTTATTTTCCCTTCCCAAATAATTTCTATCTTCTCAAGCATTTAGTATGTAGTCTTAAAATGCAAAGACCAGAGTCACAGATAAGAATTATAAAGATAAAGGATAACTGCCTTTCTGATGTAAAATTTAGATGCTTCTGGGGCTAGCCCAGCTGCATTCTTTATTAGAGCAAATCCTGTTGACAAGGGAGATGTTTTTGAGCTTCTTCAGTCTTTTCAGTTTTAGAGTTAAATGGGTATTTCAAGCTGGAGAATCATTAAGTCTCTATGGCATAGGCATTGAATTTCAACAAGAATTCATTATCAAGTCAATATCTGCTTCCTGGAAAGGGATGTGTCTCTGTCAAATCCAAGTCCAAAACTCCAAAAGGGGGTATTTCCAGCTGCTACTCTTTGCATGTTTCTTTCATTTTTTATTGTAAGAGGGCCAAACAGTGCAATTTTTCCTTGACTGTCAACTCAGAGATTAAGAGGCACTTCCATTAAATCCTAACCCATTGCTGGTTGTAAATAACAGGGGAGTTTGTCCTACTAATGTTTCTCTCTAATTGCAGTTTTCCTCTAGTGAGATATTGGGATGGTTCCCTCTGGTGTCTATGAGATGGGAAATTACAAGTAAATAGCCCAACACATCAATTCCTAACATGCATTCAGCGGTAGAGGCAATGAAACAAAAACAATAAAGCATTTAACTTATTTTTTCTTTATTCAAGTTTGCTCAAAGCCCTACCCTTTATATTTATTGTTTCAGGGGTTCAGGTACAGCTGACAGCAGATCCTGTTATTTAGACTACAGAGTTAGAACCAAAGCACCAAGAAGCAAAAAGCAATCCCAAGACTTTATTACTCTCTCACTCCTTTCTTTTTCTTCTTCCTCTTTTTCATCTCCTACTTTCTCCTCTTCTCACCTATCTGATATGCATAAATGCTAAAGATAAATCATCCAGAATTCTGAAAAGAAAGGACTTTAGTGTCAGGTCAGCAGAAGGTAAAATTTGAATTTGGGAGCTCCAACCTCCTTCTGACCCAACTTTGAATTAAAATCTTTTCACACACACTATGTAGAGAAGACTTTGATTTCTCATGAAGACATAACCCCCCCTCTTGTTTTTTCTCCTTTTATTTTTGCCCTAGGATTTGTTTTCTTCCCTTGTACATTCAGGACTCAAGGGGTTATTTCTTTTGCCCCTCATAAGGTACCATATGTTCACTCTAGATTTCTTGACACCTTTGACCACCTTGGTAACCAGAATCCACAAAAGACTAGAAACTTGGGTTTCTGCAGGGAATAGAGCTACACAAATGTGAACACCCATTAAAAAATAAACTACAGGCTTAAAATGTTGGCCCTACCAAGACAGTATCCACCTAACCTAATTACAGTTTCAGTTTCTCCCCAAAGTGGAATTATAAGTCACCTGGAGTTTCATGGTAAGTACTAGTGAGGAACTATTATCTGCAAAAGACTCTCATGCCTTCTCCTGAGAGAAGGTGGCTTTGCCTTAATTAAACTCTTTTCTTTTGCTAATCACTCTCTACAGGTGAGTAATTTAACATTAGATAACAATTCCACAAAGGAATAAACTTCTCCCCCAAAGAACACTATAACAGAACAACTTCCACTTTGGAAAAAGGCAATTCTCCTCCCAAGACTACCTACTGTGACACTACAGATGCCTCTCTTTTTTTCTGTCTCCTTTTCCTAGTAAACTTGTCCTTTCAAGGACAAGAAAAAGCTAAAACTAGCAAATTGATAACAGAACTAACGCATACAGCAAAGGAAAGAGAGAGAGGGCAGGAAAAATCAGGGGAGAGATGAACAAGGGATCATGGTAATGCTTACTGGTGATGTTAGGGTGTATATGGTGAAACTGGGATGCTGTGGCCCCCAGCATCTGCATTAGAATGGCAGCCATTGTGTGTCTTGGTGGGTGAAGACTTGGACAAGGGGAGTTAAGCCTTCTCAGGAGAGAAGAGGATTAAGAGATTAGGGATGGGACAGAGAGAAAACAGTGGGAGAAGAAGGGGGCAGAGCAGGAGGAAGAGGAGGGCAGAAGAGAAGAGAGGCTGGAGGTCTGGGAGCTGCTTCAGCCATGTGCTGAAACAGGGCAGAGAAGGGAGTCACCATAGTGGACTTCTCAGCCTGGGCTGAGGAGCCTGGGGAAGTATATTGGAGACACTTGCAACTTGTGTAGGCTGACTTGGAAATTTGCTACTTGAGAACTTGTTTGAACTTTGAAACTGCAAAGCTTGAAAATTGTTGGAAGACCTGAGGAGGCTTGCTATGCTGCTATTTTCATTGTGAGATGTCTAATGTGGTTGTTGCTGTTGTATCAAATGAGTTTTGCCAGTTTCAAGGCCATTTTGGAGTTGGAACTGAAAGAATGCCAGAGTTGTGCCTTTTGGAGAAGAATTGACTATGCCATTTTGGTTTTCTCATTGGATTTGCATCTCCTGCTTTTGAAGAAGGATCAATGATGCCTTCTTGAGATGACACCATCTTGGCTTCTTCTGGTTTGGAGTGAGTGGAGCAGTGTCTCTGAAGCAGTTAGCAGTGCCATCTTAGCTCCTTCATCTGGCTTAAGGTGGGGCAGCTGCCATTTTGTGGATGCATTTGGTTGAGGAATCATATGTTTTAGAATAGAGACTGAAATGGGTAAGGTTACTAAAGCAGTTCCCTTGTACCCCTCAGTGACTCTTGCCTAATTGTCTTTCAATAAGTAAATTTATTTTTGCCTCCCTCTTAAGGTTTATGTGATCTTGCTACTGCATACGTGGGCTGGGATGAACCTGGTATGTGTCTGGCTTTAAAAGGCCAGCTCCTCCTCTTTGTAAGTTTTGTTAAGCATCCCGCTTTGCCTGTTTTGAGACCCAATATCAATACGATGATGGGAGAATTTGGGGAAATATATAGCAATATAAGAAAATATATATAATCATTTAAAAAACTCACACAACAATAAGCAAACCTGTCTTTTGAAGATACAACCTTTGTCTACTGTGTCTGTGCAAATGTCTTCCTCTACTGAGCAATTTTTCTTGGAGTTGCTAAAAGGTGAACTTGGCCAAAACTCTGCTTGCAGGTAACCCAAGGACCCTACTCACTGAAACTACCACCTCATCAAAACAAGATCACCATCCTTTTTCTGACAGAAAGGAAAGTTCCATCTTCTAAAACTTATGTTGGCCCAAGCTGGACAGGATGATGCCATGGTTGCAATCCTCTCCTGAAGTCCCGAGCAAGGGGACCACTATGAAGAAGGTGTACCTGAGTGGTCATTTTGTGCGCCTTTGAAAAGGAGCAATGTGTGTCTGCTCAGAGCTGCTATGAAAGGTAACTGGCCTGTTGCTGGTCTTTGTTACCTCAGATCAGGGATGTGTGTATACAGGGGCCCCCAACCTCAACAGCAGACTTGCCAGCCCCTGCAGCCTCTGTGGAGCAGACCTGGGTAAGACTGGGCCTAAAGGGCTGCAGCCCTACCTCCATATCAACAGACCTTGAAGCTCCTGTTAACCCAACTCCATGTGGCACCACCTGTCCATTGGCAAAAGGACCTTCTCCCTCCCATCACTCCAGCTTGTTCTTATAATAACTTGTTTCCTTTTTCTTTTTTTCACTGAGCCCGAGGCCTCTTTGTTGACATCTGTGGTGGTGGAGGCCAGACTCAGACCAGTGAGACCTGGAGACAGTTTTCAGACCTTTAGCCAGGTGTGATAGTCTTTCTGCTTTCATGGGGTGAATGTCATTTTATCATTGCAGAATAGGAGTGGATTGAAGGCAGAAAATGACCTGGGGTAGACCAGCAGAGTTGGAGAGGAGGTTTCAGATGTGACAGGTATGTTAAAAAAAATACAGGATGTGGTGACTGTCTTTGGCAGTTTGGTGGCCATGTAGTCATCCTTTCATCAAAACACTAAGAGATGAGTCTTTTCTTAGGCATTATAAAAATTATATAATTTGCCCTGAATGTTCTCAAAGATGATTTGCACTCATAATCTCTACCGAGAAGGGATATGGAGGTGCCCTCATGTATCATCTGGCACAAAATCTCATCCTGTTATTGTTCTAATTACATGAACGAGCTGCTTAATGTACCATAAAATCCCAACACATACACTGAAACATCAGCAGGTCTGAATCAAAGAGGATTTTCAGAACTTACCTATGGCTTTTAAATTAAAGCACTGATGTGCTTTCATCTTCAATTAAGCACAACTGCCATATATAATTGATCATAGTAATGCAACTAGTAATTTGAAGACAATCAAACAATCACATGGTGCACACATTTTAAAAAGGACTTTATTTCATAGAGCTTTGGGCCTAGAAATTACTACATCAAAGACCAGTTCAATCTTTTCCCTGGCAAAGGAGAAAGAATTCTAAAATAGAGATAGATCCTCAGGAAACATCAAGGACAACCAAGGAGGGCAAAGTTCCACCCTTAGACATAATAAGTTCAAACCGAAGTCAGGCCCATTGTGTTTGGTTTCCAAAATGCATATTAAGAGGCATCTCTACCTGTATGACTCACCCAGTTCTCCCCACAAATCAGCCACTATGCACTTAGGTTTTCGTTCTTTCATGCCATTAGGAACCATGAGTGGTTGACACAGGATATTTTACCATCGCTGTATTAAGTGAGAAGCTTGGGCAACTGGAAGGAAAAAACAGATATATTTATAATTGAAAAGTTCAGGAGAGAAAAGATGGATACATACAGGGACGGGGGAGAGGGAAAGAGAGAATGTGAAGAGGAGAGGGAGAATTGGCCATAAAAAGAAACTGCATGAAAGGGAAAATCAAAAAACTGAAATGTGTTCTTTTCTTTTTCTGATTAGCCAGATTTTATTTGTTCATTTCTTGCATTTGAAGTATTCCTCGATGACATCCTTGGCCTGAGACTCTTTGCCATAATCCTTAACCACCACACAACAGCAACCAACAACTTTACGGGTTTCCCCTCTGTCAGTTTTACAGAGGCCAACCCATTCGCCTAGTTTTTTGTTGTCATCAACCTTAATTAAGTTGATCCGGGCTCTGCACAAAGGGCCTCCACCAGCGTGATGTACATAGGCTCATCGCCGTTGGACGCAACCACGCAGAGATGGGCTTGGCGCTCGCTTAAGGCTTTGGCGGCGTCGCGGCTTCCATGTGCAAGGCCTTCGTGGATGAGGGCGGTCTTCAGCACCTCTTGGCAGAGCAGAGTTAACTTCCATTACACCTCCAGCAGCAATGTTTCCTCGGCCATGGTGGTGGGTTACGGGTAGAGCCGAATCTTGTATGCACCCGCGCCTCCACCTCCGTGCGACTCAAGAGAAAACTGAAATGTGCTCTTTTGACAAGGAAAATCTGACGTTAAAAATAACCACACCCAAGGATCATCAATTATTAAATAAATTAAAAAAAAAACCTTTGTTTTGTTTATTCCCCCTTTTGTACAATTTTCAAAATGTTGCTGAGGCATAATTTCCATAGAATATACTAGATTTAGATGTGTACATCTTGATAATTGCTTGGCTAGCTATTTGTATATATTATGAAATGCTTACCACAGTAAGTCTAGTTAACACTCATTAATGCAGTTATTTTTTTCCTTTGAATGAGGCATTTTAGATACCACACCTTAGCAAATTTCAAATAAACTGAGCAATGTTACATTACTCCTGCACTTACTTGTTTTTAACTGAAGAGTTATACATTTTATCACCTTCAACTATTTTATCTCTTTCCCAATACCCACTCTGACCCCCAACAACCTTGCCTGTACATCTATGCATTCTTTTTTTAGTTCTTCTTTTTTATTATTTTTAGATTCTACATATAAATGAGGTCACATGGTGTATTTTTGTTTGTTTATGTTGTTTTTTTTTTTTTTACTTTTATTTATTTCAGTTAACATAATGTCCTCAAGGTCCATTTATGTTACAAATTAGTGTTCTTCATTGTTTTTGTGAATAATATTTCTCTGTTCTTTACTCATCTCTCACCGGAATATATATTGTAATGTATATAGGGCTGCAAATATTTTTTGTTTGTGCTATTTTTTTCTTCAGGTAAGTACCCATACATTGGTTGCTTGTTGGTACATTAGTTCTATTTTTAATTTTTCTTGATAATCTTCCTACCATTTCCCATGATTCCATAGCATTTCTCTCTTTTTCTTTACTCTTAGATTTTGTCTTTCTCATTCCCTTCTGTTAAGCTTCTGTTAAATGTATTTGATTTTTTTAATCTTAACTTTCGGGATAGATAGTGTTTCTTATTAATTTCCACATGCATTATTGAGATTTATATGCTTCTATCACCCAGCAGGAAATCAAAGTGACTAACTCAGAATTTTCCTAGTGTACATGTTCATGATATTGACTCATTAAACACCTCAGGGTGAGCCAAGTGCTTTCCAGATTCCCCATTGATGGGAGAATCCTCTGTGCATACATTTGTCTATATGTACCCCATAGACATACGGAGAGGAAAGTATCAGAGTGATTTAATGTAGAGTATCTGATCATGACATTCAGAATGTCCTAGGTTGACCACTTTCCTTTAGGAAGTAACATGGTATTACAATGGCCTTGTCTTGAATGCCTTGCTTCTTCTCTCTTCATCTCCTCATACCTCTCTGACTAGTCAGAGAAAAAAAATTGCTTATCTTTTAAGGCATCTGTTTTTTTGATTGGACACATCTGGATAATTAAAGATGATCTTATTTTATAGAAACTGATTAATAAATTTAATTATGTCTATAAAGTCCCCTGACAGCACCAATTATTGTTTGCTTGAATAACCTGGAAATAGATGGGAATAGATAAATTCTGCCTTCCAGAGTTAGTAATAACACTAACTAGATCATACACACATTTTATTCTCTTATATTTACCCAACCTCTTACAACAAAGAGACACTGACGTCTTAGTTTAAAAGGAAATTCAGTCATAGGTGTAAACATACATTTAAGGAGATACTTTAAATTTTAACTTGACAGTCACTTGTTAGATATTTGTAATTATGATATATTATGCATGAGGATATAATTTTAAGATGTGAGCAGATACCAAGAAGAAAATTATTTTGTTCATTTGTTTTGCGGTATTCTATAATAGAATGGAGGATACAATGGAAAATCTTTTTTTGTGCTTTGTTTATTTATTTTTATTTATTTATCTATTTTTTTGAGACTAGGTCTTGCTATTTTTGCCCATGGAACACAGGCTCACATTGTCCAGTGTACCACAGACTCAAGCAATCCCCAGACTCAGCTTCGCAGGTAGCTGGGATTACAGGCGTGCGCCACCATGCCCAGCTATATTTTTTTGGAATTAGGTCTCACTACGTGCCCCCAGTGGGACTTGAACTGTGTTCCCTGGCCCTGGCTGTGGCTTCCTAGGCTGCCACTTATAGGTATGGGCCACCATGCCCAGTCTCTTTTTTTGTGATTTAAATGTGTGCTCTGAAATATCAAAATCTAAGAGAGAAATGATGACATGAGACATGAAAGAGGAAGAAATTATACATATAGTGAAGAATTAATTACTTGGAATCAAGGAGAAATAATGCTACAGTTAAACATTTAAAAATGAAAATTCAGAAAAATGTTAAATATTATACTAAGATCAAGAACTTTATTTGCATTCACTGTGCTACTATTTTATATTTGAAGACCAAAATCAGTAATCAAACTGTCTTTATTTCTGAATTGGTTTGATTTCCCATGTAATTTTAGTGATAAGAAAAACAAATGACCCAAATAATTGAGAAAAACAAATCCTATGCATACATGAGGTAAAATAAAAACAAAATTTTTTGACATTTAAATTGGCTGTAATTATTGTCTACATTTATCAAATTAATGGAGCAGTTGTTTAACCAAATTTTCAAAGCTTGATATTAGCAGACACTGGTTAATTGCCTTTCTAGAAATATATATGTTTTGATTAATTCTCTGAGAAGCAAATTTTGAGATAGAGTGAGGCATGCAGGAGGTGTATTAGGAGCAGATGCTCTTGCAAGATAAAAAAAAAAAAAAAGGACACAACAGAGACAGATGAAGGACTCTTCATTGACCAGAGTCAATCTGACAGCCTGTAAAGACAAGTAGATGCTAAGGCAGGATAGACAAAGAGAAGCCCAGACCACAACTCAGGTACATACATTTTTGGCTAATCCTACTGGGAGTTATAGAGCAAAAACTGCTTGTTAGAATCCTACAATGGGAAGAAATCACAGAGCAGTGGCTGTTCAAGCGCTGGTGGAGGACCTTCTTCAGCATGAAAGATGCACCTGATCCTAAAGTTAGCTGGAGATGATATGCTAATTATACTCCATCCTTTTGAATGACATGTTCTCTTGTGGAAAGTTGTGAGCTGTTCAATTTCATTGCCCTTGTGATCCACAAATTTGATTTTTAGATTTTTTTTTTAATATTTAGTTTTTGTTCTAGTAGTCCTTGAGTGTGGAGAGTCCAAAGAGATTTATTTTTTTTACCCACATATTTACAACTTTTGACATCATAATTCTATACCAGTGTAGTGCCTGGTGAAAGGAGAGGCTCCAGGTTCCCTGTCCCACCCTAAGGAAGGGCAGAGATAAGCAGGGAGGAAAACTGAGAGAGACAGGAAACAGGAAAGAAGATCAAAAAAATCAAGAGCTGAGAGACATGTCAAGAAGCTTGGAAATGTAGCAAGGACTTGGGGAACATGGAAGGAGACACTTGAAAGAGAGAGATGTGGATGAGAGACCCACGAAGAGGCAAAAGATGACAGCTTTTATCATGATTTTGATTTTGCTTTTGCTTGGTATAATTGCCTTCCCTTTTCTAGCTTTACCAGAAGGTGGCTTAAATGGTGACAACCTTCTGGACCTCAGTTGTCCTGCTATAGTTTAGACCTGTTTGACTGGGCATTTATCCATGAAGGGTTGGGTAACTTTGGGTGTTTAGTTGGGGACTATTTCAACTATATTTTATTTCTCTCTTTATTGCACACCTATTTTATTAAAGTTATTTTTATTAGTATTTTTTTGAGACTAGGTCTCACTACTTTTGCCTGTGGAACCACAGGCTCATATTGCCTGGGGTACCACAGACTCAAGCAATCCCCAGCCTCAGCTTCCCAGGTAGCTGGGATTACAGGCATGCGCCACCATGCCCAGCTATTTTTTTGGAACTAGGTCTTGCTACATGCCCCAAGTAGGACTCGAACCATGATCCCTAGCCCCGGCCGCTTCATAGGCTGAAGCTTACAGGCACGAGCCACTGTGACCAGCCCTATTAAAGTTATTTTTATTGAAGCTCCTATGCACTACAGTATGTTTTGTCTTGCTTGGCAGATGTTTAGAGAAGGAAAATTTGGGTCCAAGCTGTCTCTTCTGCTTGCTCACAGTTTAGGAAGGCCTTGTTATAAGCTCAAGACTGAGAAAGCATTGCTACAAGACAGACCTTGGAACTCCAGAGAAATCAGGTGTAATATCAGTATTTAACTCTAGAATTGAGAAAATAAAATCTGTTGCTGGACATTGGAGAAATTTTTCAGAGAATCATTGACATTATTAGAAATATCCAAATTCCTTAACTCTTCCTTGACATGTTTAACTTCTAAATGGAGGCAGTTAGTGTGCAACCTGATACAATTATGGTGCAGGTCACCAAGCAGGACTTTTGAGTAAGCTATGACATTTTTTGTAAAGACATGAAGATGCAGCCTTTTTCAGGGAACACAGACAGAAGAGAGTGTTGAATGCATTGGCATCAGGCCAAAGGCTAGTATGCATCTGTATTGAACTGAAAGGGAATAAAAGCAAAATTAAAGCACTAACTATAAAAGGGGAGTTAGGAAAGGGGAGTTACAGAAAAAAAAAAAAAAAAGCAGGAGGCAGGTGATAAATTGTCTTGCTTAGACATGTTTTAAGCAGTAGAGTAGTGAATAACTTGATTAGATTTATGTTGTGGAGGCAGCAAATCAATATGAAGGTACTTGTAGTAATTGAAAAAAAAAAAAAAGACATGATGCTTGTCTGAGCTAAGAGCTGGAAAGGTGGTGGAAAGTGAAGAATCCAAGATTTAAGAGCTAGAAGTCTTCTAGAGGAGAACACAGACCCTGACCTAAGGTAGATTCTGATTTCAAGCATCAGCCTCATTATTTAATAACTTGTGTCTTGGTCAAATGTTTAATTTCTGACATTGTCAATTTGCATCAGTACATTGAATATAATAATTGTAACTAATTGGCAAATTCTTGCAAGAATCATTGATATTATTTGGAAAATTTCTGCTATAGTATTGAGTATCCTCAAAGTATAAGGCTATTTTTATTGTAACATTTTGAACATGACTCTTAATCAGATATTGCTATTTACAAAATAAGAGAAAAACACTCTACTATATGATAAAAATTTTATAACATTTTATTCTCAGCTGTTTAACAATATGCTTCTGCATATGCTTTTGTTTGTGGTTTAAGTGAGTATTTGTTATAGAATATAAATTTGAAAGAGATGAAATTTTTCTCTAAGGTAGAACAAATACTCTTCTACTCTCAACTGTTGAGAAGTGTTTTATTTCATTGTATCAATTTTCTTTTGAGATTTAAGTGTCTATGTATGGTCCATATTCATGGATTACACCTATGATGGTTGGTAGTATAAAACCTATTTCAAATTTTTGAAATAAAATAAATATTGATACAATGTCAAAAGCTGTTATAACAAGCCATTCATTTTACAGAAAAAAATATAACCTTTATTTCAAAACATAATTAAGAATAATAACTTTGTGCTATTTTTACTATTTTCCCATGGATCCCTGTTTTGAGTATTAGTTTTACAATAGCTAACAAAATATAACCTCTTCCTTTGTAAATCTTTTTTAGCTTTTAGTCTGGAATCAAAATTTTAAGTCTGCTATTTTGGAATGTTCTCAACATTTTCCATTTTCACTTGAATTAAATACCCTCAGTTAAATCAGAAACAGCTGCTTGCTTACATTTTGTGCTTATGATGACTCTTGCTAGAATACAGATTAATTCATGATTTATCTTATTTTTAAATATTTTATATATAAATTTCACATCTTTATAATCCCCGGTGTTCACACCCCCCCCCCTCCTTAACTATTTCCACTCTCTCCCACTCCCTCCCTCCAAGTTGTGTACTTCAATTTGGTTGTTGGTTGGTTTTGACTTTTCCTCATGGCTTTTTGTTTATCTTTCCCATGTACTATTTGATAGTGAAACCATTTGGTTTCTGTCTTTTTCTTTTTACTTGTTTCTGCTAATATGATTTCTTCTAACTACATCCATGTTATAGTAAAATCATCAAATTTGTCATTTTTAGTTGATGAGTAATATTCCATCGTGTAGATATGCCACATCTTTTTCATCCTGTCATCTGTTTTGGGACGTTTTGGTTGTTTCCATGTCCTTGCAATTATAAATAGTGCTGCAATAAACTTCTGAACACAGGTGTCCCTTTGTACAAGCATTGAGGTCTCCTTTGGGTAGATTCCCAAGAGAGCAAATGTTAGGTCAAAGGGTAGTTCCATTTCCATTAGTTTGAGGGTCCTCCACACAACTTTCCATAGTGGTTGGACCAGTTTACATTCCCACCGGCAGTGTAAGAGTGTTCTCTCCATATCCCTAATTCATGATTTATTAATTGGGATTTAGGTATTCCCTTCCTTTGGTCAAACCAGAGTTGTTCATCCAGGGCAAACAGTGTCTATAATGCCATTATGTTTGCTTTTAAGGGAAGGATTTCCTAGATAAAAGATGAGTATTTGTAGATCAACTTGGATTTCCATTCTAAAAACACAGAGACAGTACATGTATTTCTTGGATCATTTCCTATTTAGTGCAAATCAGCAAAAGCACTCAGATATTACCATAGTCTAAAATAAAATCCTAATAATGTTTAAATTTATTTTAAATATGGTTTGACTTATTTTTTGCATTCTGCGTAGAAGTTTATAGTGCAAATGGGTGACTATTAATAGAATGAGGTATCATATTACATAGAGGATAGCTATATTGATAGCTTTATTGATAGCTATAAGGATAACTATATTGATAGTTGTCAAAAGTAATTTATAGTATATCGATAGTTTTATTTATAGTTTAACTATATATATATTTATAGTATATATAGTTATGTATTTTTATAGTATAACTATAGTATAGCTATAGTATAGTAATTTATAGGATATTATATTGATAGTTATCAAAAGTAATTTATATAGAGAGATATTGTTTTTAAGTACATTACATGGAATTAGGCACAACACTCAATATATCTCACATAGAATGCTATTTATCTCACTATGAAGTGAGACAACTACTTCTCTTTGTTACTGTCCTATCACGTGGTATATATTTCAAATGACATATATTTCAAATGGCTCAGATTTGGCTTTAAATCCTGAGTTCTCTAATAAGTTGTATTGCTGTCCCATAATTAGGTAATCATCATCTAAAGAGTACATAAGACAATACAGTACCCATGCTCAATGGAATACAGCTCACTTATGAAAAAAAAAAAAAAGGTGAACTGCTGTCATACTGGTCATAGTTAAGACAGAGTAGTAGAGAAACATACAGCTACAAGTCAAAATATTCTTATATATTGAAAAAGATAAAGTGCTTTTATTACCGTGACTGACCCCAAAACATCATGGACACAAAAGACACAAGAACAAAAGCAAATACACAAGAACAACATATCCTGAGCATGCCAGCAGATATGACATTTGTTGTGTAAATTAACTTAGAAAATCTTCTTGTAATATTTGATTTGAAAAAAGGCTACTTACATTTTCCTGATTCTTAATAATGAGTGGACCAAGGAACAGAAATTTTGCCATTTATTTAATATCAACAGTAAAATGTTTATCTGACATGAGATTTGAATCAAGGAGGGATGTTGGACTCTAGATACAATCATCTAAATCCCATGGTATTTTCCACCTCAAGAAAGAATTAGTAAAATGGATGATGTCTTAAAAAATAGATATACTGTTATATATAATTTCCTGTGCTGAAAGGCAACTGTTTTAAATAACAGATAATTTGACACATGCACCCTCCTTCTATTTATGACTGTCATATAATTTCTGATTCATTTGCCTGAAGATTCAGGTAGAAATACTTTAAAGGTGCTTTAGAATTTTCACAGTTAATTAGGACACAGCAATCACTACAAGTCTAACACTGTTTTATGGTATATATGACCTATAATATTCACACGACTCACCACAGGAACAGAAGCAGAATGATGATAAAGCATGAATTAAAGAAAAATTATTTCTAATCTCTGTCTTTGAGCATTCATAACCTTTATGTTAACACAGAGATTCTAAGTTCCAAGCTATTTTTCATATTTTGTGGAAATATACAAATCTTAAATAACCATGGTATAGCAAAAGAAAGCTATAAAACTCACTGGATTCAAGACTGTGATATAATGCTTAAGTTTGGGTGAAAGCTAAGATCTTTGACAATAATAATTATAATAAAGAATTGAAAATAATTGAATAATTCTGGTTTCAGATTTCACCTATCAATGTCTGTAGATGCTTGTAATGAGTTTATAGATTAAGAGAAACTGGAATTTATTTTTGGAAACTATTTGTATTTAATTTGCACTTCCCTGATGAGTATTGATGATGTATACTTTTTCATGTTCCTATTGGTTATTTGTGTATCTTTAAAAAAAAAATGTTTCTTCAGTTGCTATGCCCATTTTTAAATAGGGTAGTTTGCTCTTTTGTTATTGAGTCATGGGAATTCTTTATCGATTTTTGTTATCAATGCTCTTTTTTTTTCAGTGTTCCCAAGTAAGCAAATAATGTCAAGTTTATCCTTTATATAAGTATTTTCAGAATAATATTTTTTAGATGTTACTACAATCCAAACTTGTCACCAAACACATGTAAAGCAATTTCTTACCTCTAGAGTTTCAATCTTCTGCTTCAGTCTTTGGTTGGATCAGGATATGTTAAATGTGCTAGAATGACAAACAACTTCAGATCCTTGGGTTATACATTTAAAGAAGCCCAGAAATATTTGTTCCTGCAACATATCTGCCATGGGGAGCTTTATTTTATTTTATTTTATTTTATATTTTCCATACAAAATCTTTCCCCCAGATTTAAGCTGAAGGAACAATCAATATTTAAATCACTATTTGTCTTTATAGAAGAAATAAAGAGAAACCATGCTGGCGTTCACAGGATGACTTCTCCCATTTCATCAGACTGAACATGTCATGTAGTTGAGTCTCACTGTCCTGGTATAGAGAGGTAAAATATCCCTACAGAAAGGAGTACTATATACTGATGAATAATAATTCAGTCTATTATAGATATGTTTATTATATAAAAATGAGAAAAAGTTCATTATGAATAAGTTTAATTTTGTGGGCTATGAGTGTGTTTACATTTTTTTTTAACTCTCTCTGTCAGTTGCATTCTTTCTTGGGTATAGGTTTGTTTCTATTATCTGTGACATGTAAACCTCTTCTTATTTCTCAAGCCAAGTGTCTCACTGAGAATTTTCCCAAGTGCTCTTTGGAGACCCTGATGAGTCTCAGTGTAGCTTTAGGAAGAGACAGAGTGGCCGACCTGACAAGCGTGCAGATTTCAGTGGATTTCTTGACAGCAGACAAATTGATAACAGATCCTCAGTGCAACCTCTTCTTTCCATGACTATGAATGATTTCAGATTGCGAGGAGATGCTGAATGGATTCAGGTCACAACAAAAAACACTTCTGTGAGTACTTCCTGACAACCTGCAAATGATTATCTGAGTTCTTTTTTTTTCCCTTTCATTTTTATACCAACACATAGAGAAAATATAATGCAGAATGAAAGGTTGACCTAGAATGTGGCAGGTCACAATTCTGAGCTTCATTAATTCAAATCCGCTTTTACTGAGAAAACTCTGTTGAAGTGATATAAAAGAATTGTTTTTCCACTAAAGAAACTGCTGTCTAAGCAGAAAAGTTTTCTATATATTTTTAACACCTCTGTCATAATTTAAGTATTCAAATTGAAAATTTTCCATATTTCAGTGTGTTGCTAAAACATGAATATTTCAATACTATACATATATACATATATGTATATAACTTATATATATACATAATATATGTATATAATTTATACACATATCAATATCATGAAAAAGCATGACTCTTGAAAATGTTATTTTAGTTTGTATTCATTTATAGCTGGCTTTATTTTCCTGACAAAATGTAGTAATCTTACATCAAAAAGCAAAATTTTAAGTCAGTAGATGGAAATTTGTAGTAGAAATTGGGATAATAGGATAATGTCATTTATTAACTATACATGATCCAAGCCTTCAATTGAAAATTACAGTATCATTATGGAGACAATGTTTTAGAAATAATCATGTGCTTCTCTAACATCATTGCTTTCATTCCATAGATAATTGCTTTCACCTCCATGCATGGTAAGTAGAGAGAACACATCACGAGTTATCACTACAGTGGGAAAAACATAGTATATACACTTGAAACATATCAAGTAATGTCAATTTTTGATCATTTGGAGACTAAAAAAGACAATTTGGACATTACAACTGGGGATTTTTGTAGTTAATGAACAACTGGAGGGGATGATATTTGAGGCAGAATTTAAATGGTTTCTTACTTCATAATGGTGATATATTTCAAACAATTGGATTGTGTGGTAGAATTTAGTTAGGATCAGTGATGACTGAGAAACTAGATATTGTCTGCATAGTATTATCTTGTCAAATAAAGAGTGGAATAATCAGATACCCCCTTCTCAAGGGTTTTAAGTCATGCTTTTGCAGGCAGGCAGTGTGCCAGATTGTTATATGCATCATTTATCCCCCATTCTTTTGACAAAAATGAAAATTTTCTAGGTTATATATCTTAAGAATTTCTGACACTTAATGTCATGAGACTAAAAACAATACTTTTATTTTTCTTCCTGGTGAAATATTTTCCTCTTGAAACAAACAAACAAAACCCATATTTATATGCATAAGTTTATATAAATCTATATATATTTATCAAGGTATGTGGTGATACTCCTGAAAAGTCTATGGTATTGTAAACCAGTGCAAATGACCTAAAAAGGAACTTGAAAAAATTAAATCGGTTTTAATTCTCACCTCTGGATTTATGCCAGTCAAGATCCTATCATGCTCCATGATGGTTCAGAATTCATAAAAATTTACTTAACTGATAATATTAAAATCACTTATTTCTACTGCCATTTATTTAATTTAGTATGCATGAAAAGGTCATTATATTTTATTAAATTAACACATTTCTCACATCAAAGATTCTTGCCTTTTTTAATATCACAGTAATTCATACTGAAATTTACTTTTTTGAATCAATTGACATGTTTATTAATGACTATAAGTTTGGTTCTGTCTTTTTAAATACTCCTCTTATTTGTAAATTTTAAGACTGATAACTTTATATTTATATCTCAGAACGGGTTTAAGTGAAACATCCAAATTTATATTCTATATGACTGCTATATTCATATATTTCTATATGAATTTTATAGTCTTTGATATTTACATTGTATCTAATATATAAAATAAATTAACAGCTTCCACTTATCAGTTATTTATCTAGTGTATCACAGTAAGTACTATGCAGTATATTAGATAGTCTAAAAAAGGTAAATATCTTATTGACTAATCACTTATTCAAGCAACGATATGTAACTAAAGAGACTTTTATGTTCAGAGAAAATTTCCTGCATCAATTGTTGGTGGAAAAATAATAAAACATTCTCACTACTTCTTTAGATTGTGTTTCTTAAAGTAACAATGAATTGAGCTATTAAAAAGTATAACACTCAATTTAACTAATAAGAAATGAATGTAAAAACAAACACCTAAGAAAAAACATATTTAATCTCTGCTGTCATTTGCCTGTCATAGATGGTGAAAAAAAAATCCTAAATCAAAATGACATGTGGCAATATTAGTATTTCATCTGGTTCTGCATAGTAAGAGATCACAAAAATAAATAAAATATAAGAATACTATCAAAATGGAAAGCAGGACAGTGATGATTCTATCACATCTATCACTGAGTGAACCTTGTCCTAAAAGAAATAATGAGATTATTTTATACTAATTTACTGTGGAAAAGGCTGGTAGATGTGTTTTAAGACAGATCCTGTTTTGTCATTAATTTGCACATTTTTAAGCACTTAGTACTTCATTTTCTCCAAACACTACACTTGACTGTGTGTACATACATGAGTGTATGTATGTGTGTGTGCATGTTATCAACTCTAAGGTGACAGGATTTGATTTCTTCCGGGTCGTCATGCTATTGTCAGAGGCAAAGAATAATGAGAGGAATTTCATTCTATCTCTTTGGACTGTGATCACACTCATAGACTCAAACTTGTTCTTGTTTTTGCCAGTCATTTACCTGTCTGTCCATCCCAGTTCTTGCCCATTGACACTCAAATATTATCATTAATCAGATAGGAAGAAATCTTTACATAGATTCCTTTACCAAATCCTACAACGCTCTCTAACAAATCTCTCATTAAGTATTAAGTGACCTATTACACTTACTCAATCTTGTAAGATAGAGAAGTTAGATTTTTTTGGGAAGTGTTTTAAGGATAAGCTGCTATGAGCTGAGAAAATACCCAATAATTTCAAAGTGATTTGCTTTTTTCTTCCTATAACTTTCTACTTAGCGAAGATGAATAAACCAAGAATGTATAATACAAAAATATATTAGCATCTTCTCTTATTATGAAGTAAACTTCAGTATCCTTTGAGATAACTGAATGCCTGTGGCTACATGTCTATAGGTGGACGATATAAAAACCTTCCTCCTCCCCCCCCCCCATATGATGGATACTTACTTCACTAAACTTGTTTAGGTTTTGATACATAAAGGTACTGCAATTTCGTCCAAGGCTTAAGAGACCTATTCAAAATATTCACTAGAGTTTGTTGCCTGAGACATCTAAAAATGACACTGAATGGTAATAGAAAAGATATTTTCTTTCTCTTTAATGCTTTTCAAAGAATATGTTATCAATTTGTACCATTCTCTTTCCCTGGAGGAGATAACATTATTGTTTATTTCCTATTGAAAATGAAAAACAGATACTAAAAAACAGAATTAATTTTATCATATTTTTCTCTGGAGAAGAATTCAGACTTTAGTGGCATTGAATCTTACCAGAATAATTTACTGGGGAAGGTTAAACTCTGAAATTGTGGTAGAATTTCAAAACTTTAGATTTTGGGGAAAACAATATGCAGAAACTTCAAAGTATATTTTTGCTAAACCATAATTTGATGTGATTTCTTAAAATTTTAATTATTTTATTGAGGTAATAATGGCTTGCAACATTATATATGTTTTAAAGATATAGGTTCACACCTCTTCAATTGTTTGTTACCCCACCATACTCACTACCAAAGCACCAATAACCCTCCACTATAGTCCATTTGTCATTTCCCCATCCCCATTCAGGGAGCCAGGATTCTGTAGTCAAATTTCTAGTTTTTTTGTTGTTGTTGTTGCTGGTAATGGTGGGTTTTTGCTTAATTTATATTCTTTTTATTGTGTGTGTATATATATTTCATATATACGTATATATATATATATAACATTATTGTGTACCCCGGAGTTTTCCCATTTCCTTAACACCTGTTCAGCATCTTATTCTTTTTTTGTCCTCTGCTTCCCTCATTTTCTTCCCCCTCTTCTTCTTTCAGTTCTGTTGGTTGTTTCTGATTTTTCTTGTTTGTTTTTCACTGTATCCTTCATATAAGTGAGACCATCCTGTCTTTCTCTTTTTCTTTGTTTATTTCTGCTAATATGAGTCATTCTAGCTCCATCCATGTTGCTGCAAATGACATATATTTGTCCTCCTTGGTTGATGCATAGTATTACATCATGTACACATATATATATGTGTATATATATATATATATATGTATATATATATATATATATATATATATATATATAAAACAACCCAAAAATGGACAACAAGAAGTGTTGGTATGGATGTGGAGAAAAAAGAAACTCTCTTATACTGCTGTTGGGAGTGCAAACGGGTCCAGCCACTATGGAAGACTGTGTAGAGGACCTCAAACAATTGAAAGTGGAATTACCATTGGACCCAGCAATCCCACTACTGGGAATCTACACAGAAGACATGAAAACACTAATTAAAAAGGACACCTGTATGCGCACATTCATTGCAGCTTTGTTTACAATTGCCAAGATATGGAAATACCCAAATGCCCCAAAACCGATGAATGGCTGAAAAAAAAAGTGGTATATGTACACAATGGATTTAATGTGATTTTTAATCTAGTTTTACAAGCCACACCGACAAGACATTCTCCAACTGCTTTTCTAATACAACTAAATTAGCCAATCATGGCTATAAATTTATAGTTAATGTAGCGTATGCAGTCAGCTTTTTTCCTCCATTGCCTGTACAACCAGCACCTGGGGTATTGCATTTTTCCCATGATTGTGCAGTCCAGAGGGTGTGCGCAGGTTTGAGTGTGCATACCTGGGTCTAGGAAAGAGGGGGTATGAGAGTGCAAGCATGAGCACAAAAGAGAGCACAAGGGAACCAGCAGAGAAAAAGAGAATGTCAGAGAGACCCTAGAAAGAGGCCAGAGAAAGAGTGAAGATTCCGGTGGTGGGGGGGGCAAGATTGGAGGCTCTCTGGCCTTAGCATCCCTGCCCCCACCTTACCTCTGCTCTGCCCTGTCTGGTGTGTCTGTGTAATTGCTAGAACCAATAAAGAACCTACACAGCTTGATGTTGTCCCTACAAATGGCAATAGGGATCGGTTGCATGACAGTTATTATGTGATACTGCAAATCTTAGAAATTTGGATTGACTGAATTTGTATAAAACAAAAAGGCTCTACTCTATTCTCACCTATCACCCATCTCTTTCTCCCATCTCTACACTTTTACACATTCTTTGTTATAAACAAAAATCAGTAACTTTGCATTGTTTCCTGCATTAGCATGCAGTCTAAATAGACTGGGAGGGAAAAGGCATTGTGAGGGAAAATATGGATATTTCCAGAGATTTAGAAGCAATTGATGAGATATTCAAACTTGATGGAGGTTAGTAACATACTATAGCCCTGTTTAATAGCATAGTATATTTATTCAGAAACACATACACAAGCATACACTCACAATACCAATCAGTGTGAATATGTATGTCTATACATATAATTTTGTAATTGGATATTTATGTATTCAAATTTGTGCATAATATATTACATAGTTTGCAAAGCACATTTGTTTTCCAACCATCCCTATCTGAGTAGGTCCATCAAAGATTCATGCAGCTGAAGAATGTCGGAACCCTTGAAATTATCTTCATAGAATTTTTAATAATTAACAGGGGAGAAACAGGCAGTGTAGAAACAACCACTTGCGTCTCCTGCTTGAGTTCTAATTCTCCTTGCATTGTCCTCAAGCAATCTTCCCCATGCTCTCCACTTTCTCCCTTGGCATTCTCTCCCAGGGCGACACTGCTTTTTTATCCTCTCCCTCCTCTACCCAGGTTGCACACTTACAAATGCACACACCCATTGGGCTCAGGTATACACAATCACTGGGAAAGTGCAACACGACAGATGCTGGTTGTAGAGGTTAATGGTGGATAAAACATGGTCAACTCATTTACCCTACAATAGTTAATTAAAAATGCCATACAAAATGACATTTAAAATGCAGAGAGAATGAATTTGATGTGGAAATGAAAAGGAATGAGTGAATGAACCAAAACTGCATTGCAGAGGCTGATAATAATTTGCCATGAATCAAGCTATATATTACGTTAATCCTGTGTTTATTATATAAAAAATAATTATGATTATATAGGCCAGATTTATAATAACATCTGCAAATCCTGAAAAGTATTTGTTCCACCACATCACTGGATATTCATAGCATGTTGTTTAAATTTCTCCCTATTATTTATTTAATAGATATTTTCATATGACTATAAAAGAATATTCAATAAAAGTACAAATAGTACTTCCTAACTAATAGTATTCATATACCAGCCAATCAAAGTAAATTCATGATGTAAATGAGCATACTGAGGTAGCCAATTTCTATGAACAGGTGGATCATATTACAATAATCACTGCAATCTAGAATCCTGGATAGTATACCAATCTTTTAATTCAATTATATAAACTATTTAGATTTAGAATAGATATCTTTCTGGACATGGATGCCACACATTTAGTGCTGCTGCAACTATACAATTGGATAATTTTAAGATAAACTTGGTTATAAAAAATTTAAAAGTTTCTTATAACATTGATTTAAAAATTACCAACAGGCCTTCCCATTAGTTTGTTTTTCTAAGTTTACTCACATTTCTGACACCAAGTATGGCTGGTTTTCTTTCCTATCATCAACCAGTTTTCCAGTTTTCTACATGCCAACTGGATGTCCTACCTTTCATCTGAATATTTAGTGTCAGATTTGAAGAGATTAAGGGATCCTTCACACTAGTCTAGCCCCACTTCAGACATAGGTTGTGTATCCCAGGTTATCTATCATTCTGACCAATCAGCTATAACTTAAGGGTTCAGATCAGTTGCTTCTAAGCTTCTATAACTTGCTAGAATGACTCCCAAACCTCTCAAACCTTTATTTACTTTTACTGATTTACTATAAAGGAGATAGCTCAGAAACAACCAATGGAAAGGAAGTACAGGACAAGGTATGAGGGTGACAATGTGCAAAACACCAGACCCTTTGGGGTGTGCCATCCTACCAGCACCTCAATGTGCTCAAGTAACCAAAAAGTTCTGTGTACCTTGTTCTTTAGGAGTTATATAGAATTTCAGTTAAGGATTGATGGAATCATTAACCTCCTTGATTAACTCTCTCTCTAACCCCTTTTAATCCATCCTGGAGATCAAAGGGTGAGATTGCAAATCTTTAATCACATGATTTGCTACACTCCCCTTCAAGCTATCAGGGAGTCAAACTAAAAATTACCTCATTAAGATAAATTTATAAAGGTACTTATTTTGAATATGAAAAAACACTCCTCTCGTCATCCATTTGGAAATTCCAAGGGTTTTAGAAACTCTCACACCAGAACCTAGGAACAAGGTGCATATTGTTAAGTAACATCACATGGTTACAAATATTATTTCAATTAATATTTATTTTGTTTTGTAAAAGAATAAAGGTTAGGAGTGATTCAGGAGTCAGTTGTACTTCACTATTTTGTAACCTCATTTTCCTCTCTTAATACTTAAAGAAAAAAATTGAAATGTTTTCATATAATTTTGAAGTTAAAAAAAAAGATTAGAAAGTGACTACTTAACGTGATTTAAAACAACTTATTTGAATTATTTGTACAATGAAAGGTACAACTGAAACATTGACATTCCAATGTAACAGTAGAGAAGGGTCCCAGTATTTAGATTTAGAGGGCTCTGTGTTGGGAAGAATGCATTTGTTGATATGTAAAGACATTGTTGGGGAACACTGAAGCCAACAGGAAAGAAGTTAAAGAGGTTTGTTGGACATATGGAAATATATACTTTACAAAACAGACCCAGCGATTTTCTATAAAAGTTGATAAGAGGACCAGTTAGTGAGGCCATTTTCAACTGCAATAGGAGGAGCAAGAAGAGCAGACAAAGAGGTAATTTTCCTTTACATGTTGATTAGTAAATAAAATATAAAAACACATTTTGCAAGGAGATTAAGTTATAGGGCATGGGATATATCTGAGAGGGAAAAAAACATTACATGAGTCTGTAACTGGGATATTATAATAATGCCGACTTCATAGTAATACATTGGTTAAAATACTTAAGATATTGGTTAAATTACCTATTGACCTTTTGAGGGTGGGGAAAATTTGCACTAACTTCCATTTCCTAAATTGTAAATATCATGCAGTGACGATGAACAAGTATTTAGTGTGACATCACAATTAGAAAATTTAATAATTGACCCTCAGAATTAACAGGTCAGCTCTTAACTCAGCTCTTCAACATTGTCACAAACTTTCAATTATTAAATTGTACAAAGCAAAGTATTTTGTTATACTGAAATACATAGTACCTGATTTGACTTTACAATCAAAGACATTATGTTTCTCCTATTTGTATTGTATTTGTATTGTATATTAATGTGCATAATAGTAACTTTATTAATAGCAATAAATAAATACACACTGACATTGAAAAAGAAAGCTAATCTTGAAAGGTTAGAGAAGACATTACAACAATTGTGCATCACTGAAATGTTGGATCAGGATTTATTTTCTAAAGGATTATTTGCCAGATTTGGGGTTCCCCATTTCCACCAGTATCCAAGAAAGGTTTGATTACTGATCTTTTTTTTTTGGAGATATACTGTTAGACCTTGGAATATCCTACATTTAAGAGTGTCTGTTTATCTAGACTTTGGGTCATGCCAGTTAATCTATGATAACAGTATGATTTATGATGGGAATCTTGGGCTTTGTGAAATAACTTCCCCTAAGAGGGACTGGATGATGAGCAATCAATGTTAGCCAGCTGGGCGCTCATACAAGGTCAAGTCCGATAAAATCCTGAACACTGAGGCTCTGGTGGCTTTTTCTGTTTCACAGTGCTTTGTGTGTGTTGTCACACATCAGTTCTTTTACCTTTACTGATAGTCATCTTTATGCTCCAGTTGTAATAAGCTACAACCCGGAGTATATTAAGAGGTATCTAGAACTAAGGGAAACAGTAATTTAACACTTCTTATTTTGCTTTTCTTAAGAACATTTACTCATAATTTTAGTCTTTCACTTCCTTACTTTACATTATGCTTTATTCCTAATATTGTATTCTATTATTTTGCTAAATCTCCCCCAATATTATGACCTTTAATCAGTTTCCTTTAGTTAAAAGCATATCATCGACAAGGCATTAGACAAAAACATAGTTTCACCTTTCCCAATTATACATGCATTTTACAATTATCCTTGACAGTTAAAATTCTTTTTGAATTTAGGAAATAAATTAATAAAGATGAACAACCAACCACTGAGATGAATGATGAAGCAAAGTTTGAAATTAATTCGTTTGCAACAATACATTGTTTAATATCTGTAGAAAATCGTGGTCATCAATATTGGAGTTTGGAAACTACTAATTGTTAGCAGATAGAAGCCAGGGATTCTACAAAGAACAAGACAGACACCCAAAATAAGGACTAATTCACCACAAAAATTGAGAAGACACCTGTTGTGATGTTATCTTTAATCATTAAATCTGAATGCAGAAAAATAATTCCATAACATTTCAGGGAAAACAAGGCTAAAATGTTTCTTATGAAGAACAGAATTCAATTTGTGAAGTCTGTAGTTTTTAACAAGCACAGCTCTGCAACACAGAGCCACAGATGTTGAAACTTATGAACCTTAATCCCAGTATCAGCTAGGGCTTGATGATAGGACTTGAAGCATTTGTTTAATTAATTCTGATATTTGATTCAACTTGCATTGTAATATGATGGAGGAATTTGTATTTCCCCTGTACTAGGTGGGTATTTCCTTTTATTCGTTTTATATAATTAATTTAATTGAAAAAATGCAATAACTGCTTATGTGCATATGAATTCATGATATAAATAAAACAGCTTTGTATGGAAAGAAATTTCAGTTAAAATTTTCTACATTGCTTTTAATCCCGTCAATATTTATGATGTTTCCATTAATTTAGCTATGATCTTAAAATTGCAAATTAAAAAATCCTTTTAAGATTTTACATTTTGAAACTACATTATTTCCCACCATATTTACACCATATTCATATCATGTGAGCTTTGGAACTAAGTGTCCTTGCAGACTATAGCATCAACACAATGAATTCTGGATACTTTTTAAAATCATCAAACATATTGTCGATCATATAAATGGTTGTCCTTTGCCCTGAGACCATGCACATAAAATTCTGATTGATGTCAACGGAAGCCATGTGAGGCTTTTGAGGGCACTGAAGTTTGAAACTTTATGAAGTGTTCAGAATATCTTTGAAGTCCAGTTACTGGGGAGAAATACAACATTTAAAAAGTAGTTCTTCAGGGCTTATTCTTATCCGCTGGGAACAAGTTTAGATTGCCTATTTTAAATGCAGTGTTAGGTTGGAATTGCAAAACACAGCATTGGTAGTGAGTAGTTGATTTCTAATGGATTGTTCAAGTGATTTCAATTTTAGATTTATAGCCTGGGGGGGGTCTGTATTGGCAAATCTCCTACCTCTCTTTTTAAACATTAATATGCATAAGTTTCTTTCATTCAGTTGCAGTATTGAAAGATATTTATTTTATTCCTGATCTTGCTATGAACTAAGTGTGTTACTTTTATAAACAGTCTGCACAATTCATCAGACAAAAGAAATCACCTTTACATCAACAAATTCATTATTGATTTTCACATTCAGTATTTGCTTTTATAAGTTTTCCCCATTTTTACTGGTGCTCATTGTGATCATTATATTTAATTACTCTTAAACAAATATCTACAAATGTATTCCTATGGTAAGAGATGAGGTCTTACTAGAGTAACTACAAGCAACCATCAAAATGAAAGTGATCATTAGTCTGAGGACATCACAAGTATGCAAATCTATTATTTAGTATATAATATTAGTTTTATCAATTATAAATTAAACAATATCAATTATTTCACTGAGTCAGAATCTTTGAATAGAGCATATTTATAATATAGCAATCTTAAAGATATATACATATCAAGTTATTAAATGGAATATCATTAAGAATTACTTAATCCAATTTGTCAAAACATCAAAATATTCAGTTTTTTTAACAAAATGCATTTTATATATAGAAATAATACACTTTTCTATGAAACCTCTCTATCCCTCATTTCAAAATCTAAATGCCATCATCCAAGCTAAACATCCTAAATTTATCTCACTTAGTTAACTCTGGCTTTTAATTTTGAGCAAAATTGGTTTTAGAGTTCTTGAATCTTTGAAGCTTTTCAGGGAAATCTTTGTCATTTTCTGCATTAATCTTATTGCCACCAGGTAGGCTTCCTGCTCTTGACAGCTCCCAGCAGGAGTCAGATAATCCATCCTGAGGAAAGTGCTGAAGCAGCAATCAAGAAACAAGACTTAAGGCAGGGAAAAAAAATAAAAAAGAAAAAAAGAAGGAAGAAAGAAAGAAAGAAAGAAAAGGAATGGCATATAGCCTTTCAACCCAAAGTTATTCTTTACATTTAGGAAGATTTTTAGGGTGTGTAGAAGTCAGGAATAAAACACTGGAAATCAGAAGTCAGGAAAAAGAATACAGAAATTGCAAAGGAAGGAAGAAGACAGCAGAAACAGAATTCAATTACTTTATTTCTTAGTGAAAAAGAGGTGAAAAGGGTTATTAACAGGGATATGGCAGACTAGATTAACATTTATTTGTAAGAATGTGTAACATTTATTTGTAAAATTAAGACAGAAGACTCAAATTATTTAGTGCCATCCAACTAAAAGATGTTAGTGTCTTGAAATCAGACAGTAGATGAAGTTAACATGTGTAAGAGAGAGGAGTAAATGAATTCTATTTGACCAACAATTAAATGGGGAAAGTAAAGTCACAAATAATTTGAGGTCTAACTAGAGGCCACATTTTAGGTAGAAATGTCATTTGATGAGAAATGCAACTGAAGATGAAAATGTTTTCAAGTTAAGATCAGTTTAGATTTAGGCATATTAATTTGGGAATCAATGAACATTGAAGCATTGACTCTAGTAGTTACTTTTTGATTTTATGTGCTACCAAAAATTGCCACTCCTGATGCACTAGGACTTCAATAGCTCCCTAATGACTGAGGAACAAAACCAGAGAACATGCTTAAAAGTGTCATCTTCCTTCAGTAAGGACTTGTCAATGAAATTCCACTTCAGAGCTCTCTTTTGCACAACTGGGTTTACTTCATATTTTGGTGTCCTGGATTTTGCTTCCGGACCCCAGGGTCATTCTCCTTCAGGCTTCTGAACAGTTTGGAGCAATAGTAAAAAATCTAATTGCAGGAGGAGAATTGAGTCACTCACCCATGGAAATGACAATAACAAGGGGGTGAATATTTGTGCTCTCCTTCCCCCCCCCAAAATTGAAGTTTAAATCCCAATATATTGGTGTCTAGAATTAGAGTCTTTAAGAAGTAATTAAGTCATCAGCACTTTATGATAGACCCTTCTAAAAAACAGGAGCTGGTAGAAGAAGATCTCTCCTCTGGATGAATGTGCCAAAGAAACTATGGAAAATATGAGAAGATTGGCCTTCACCCAGAACTAAACCGGCCTCTAGAACAATTAGAAATAAATATTTGTTATTTATGAGACCAGTCTATGGTATTTGTTTTTGCTTGGTTTCTCTATATTCCACATATAATTGACACCATCAGGTATTTATCTTTCTCCTTCTGGTTTATTTCACTGAGTATGATCTTGTTCAGCTCTGTCCATGTTGCTGCAAAAGACGTGCATTTACCTTTTCTACTTGCTCAGTAGTATTCTGTTGTGTGTGTGTGTATATATATATATATATCAAAAAGACAGGCTATATATATATATATATATATATATATCAGAAAGACAGGGTGTGTATATATACACCTTTTTTGATCAACTGATCTGTTTTAGGACATTTAAATTGCTTCCATATTGTGGCTATTATAAATTGTGCTGCAATAGACATAGGTGTGCAGATTTCCTTTTAAATTAATGAGTTGTTCTTTAGGTAGACAACTTTTCAAATGTATGAATTGTGAGTGCGTAAAAATAAACAGAACCGAATTCCTGCAGAACCCTTCCCCTTGTGACTATTTTCCAGTGTTTCCAAATGAACAAATAGCATCAGGATTCTCTCATGTTCTAAAAGCCAAAGACATATAGAAACAGAATTTGATCAGTTCTTGCTAGAGGAATTATTCTTTTCACTATCATTATTCTCAAAAGCAATTCCTTAATTCATTTCCCCTTTTAGGATACCAAAAGAAAGGTCTTCAAAGAATTCAAGTCTGAGAAAACACAGTGAACTCATCAGAGTTTCCCTTTTCTGATCTTTATGCCTGAAGTTGTAACGAAGGGTATGCCAATGTGAGGAGAGGCTCTGTAGCACAGAATACATGCTCACTAGCAAAGCTGTCTGTCAAATAATTCAGTACAGATAAGACAAACTAGCAAACTTTGAAATGGACAGTACAAGTCTTAAGGGGATGAAAGAAGACCCTTCCATAGAATTGTGTTATGATACAGGAGCTATCAGAAGCCTGGCAACCTCAGAGATAGCTTATATAAAAATTGGGGTGGAAAGTAAGCAAATATAGTTACAAGAAGATGCTCTGAAATTGTTTATTTTTGTCCCTCTCCATTCATTTTTAACTTACTCCTACAAACCACATGCGCAGAGTCTCTTAGCAAAGATGCTTCTATTCAGGACACTCATTATAGAGTATGAATGAGTCTTAATGTGACCTGAACCAATGCTGTTAAACCAGAACAGGGTTCTCAGCCTCAACACTATTGACATTTTGAGCCAGATAATTCTTTGCTTCAGGGGCTCTCACATACACTGTGGGGTGTTAAGTAGCAGCCCTGACCTCTAACACACCATTATCAGTAGCATTCTCCCTGCCTGACTATCACACTCAAAATCTCCAGACATTTCCAAATGTCTAAAGAGAGGACTGGGGGAAAGGACACAACCAACCACAGCTGAGAATCACCAGTTTAGGGGGAAAACACCACTGGGGATATCTTGTGTGTTCCTGCTTTATTCAATGACCGAATAAAAATATTTAAATTCTGCAAAAGAATGAACACATAATCAGTCACTCTGCTGATGAAGTCTTTTCATCTTCTGAATTAAGTCCCAGCTTTCAATTTAAATAAGATAGTTGATGTGCAACAGTAGGTGGCTTCTGGATTCAGATGATTACCTCCTGAGTGACCCCGAAATCAACTTCTCAACTCCCTCCAGTTTCCCCAGCAGATAAATGGGAACAATTAATAATTTTTTTATTGTTACTGAAGAAATATGTCAGGTAATACCTGACAGCACAGAGAATATAGGCTACACTCAGATTGCTAAGAAATAGAGGCAAGGGACTTAAGTTGCCTGATTCATAGCACAAACCCTACCTATTATGTAATCTCAGAAAAGTCACAGAGCCTCCCTCGGTCTCACTGCTGTCATGTGTAAAATCTGGTCATGTTTTATATTCTAAAAGTCATAATATTCCAGATGCTGAATCTTTGATCATGAAATCATACCCTGCTAGCAGTCTGAAAGATAAAGGAAGAATCTATGGTTATAGGTGCCAAAACAGAACTATGTGTGTGTATTGCTTCTTTGATCTAACAGTTTATTATAGCATGCATAATTTCTAGGCACACAGAGTGTCTCTGTTGTATTTACTATGGATATACATTTTTCTATTTGCTGCGATTTGCTGCTAGCAACTATTACTCAGAAAGGCCTACTACTCATAATGCTGTCAGGAATGAATTTTAATCTTGAAAGGATTGCTAGCAGGAATCTCCTAGGATAGGGAGTTTTTGTTCTTAGCTGTAGTTCAGCGAAGTCATAAGCCAACAACAATAAGGGAGATGGAGAAGTGGTAATGTAGCAAAATGAGACTATAACTGGATTACAGACTGAACCAGAGTGTTACATGGAAATTTCCAAATTTAAATAAAAAACATTAAATCCTTTAAAATAACAAGGGAGGGGATAATGTACCTATTTATCTCTAGATTAAAGAACACACCCACGTAATGAAGCTGTAACCCCAACATGGGCACTGTATTTTGTTTATAAAATTTAGGCATTGCTATTAGCTGTGTCTGAACAGCACAGAGGTAAAAGATGGCCTAAACCAGATAAGAATACTCCCTTCTTTTACTTTGTTGCATATCCCTGGTGGAGCAGAGAAAATGAATCACCAAGAGGGTGAGTAGAAGGAAATTGGACCCTCTGCTTTTCAGGAGAGGAGAGAGAAGTTAAAAAAGAAAGGAGCAGAGACTGGGGCAGACACAGATTTTTGGAAAAGAGAGAGACATGAGAATGGCAGGTTGGTATAGAGAAGCACAAGTGACCAGACTGGGTGGAAGCCCCCTAGAAGAGTGAACTGGTGGTGGCAAGGAGCTGTGGTGGGAGAGTGGGCAGGCAGAAGAGTAGTCAGTGTGAAGAGCATGGCGCCACAGCAAGGTGGCATGGAAACCTGGTATCTGGAGATAGCCAGTGATTTGGAAAACTGATTTTTGCACCAGGCTTTGTTGAAGCAGTTTGAAGATCCTTGGAGAAGCCAAAGCTTGGAACACTGGAGAGAGAAGAAGCAAGGAGAAGACATTGGAGAAAGACTGGACTTTGCAGAGTGCCTGACTTAGGTTTGGAGGAGCAAAGGGGCAGCATTAGGACATGTGTCTTTGGGATCATTGGAACTGAAAATGGTCATTGGGGTAAATAACTGGCCACTTGTAACTTTAATGCCTTTTTGTTTTCCCTGTTAATTTTCCTTTTAAATAAAACCCTGTTGTCAAATTGCTTTTGACTGGCAACTGCTATGTGCGGGTGGTAAGAACTTGGTAAGAATCTGGCTGGCAGAAGCTGCATTTAAAAAGTGTCACTTTTATCCTGTGACTTGTTGGTTTCCCCATTTTGACCAGATTTCAGTAACAAGCCACACACCTGGGAAGAGAAAATCTTAGATTTCCAGCAGGAGAAGGGAAGGTATTTGTGGAGGACAATAATAATCTCCCTCTCGAAGGGAAATATGCAGTATACATCTTCAAAGCTCGTGAGCCTGTGATACTTGAGTGAGTATCCATTAGAACAGGAACTTAAACTGATTCTTTGAATTTCACCCACATTTTTAGCAATGTGGAGGCAACAGTTTGAACCTTAAAACCTCATTAGGTTATTCACTTTATAAGCAGGGAATAAAGACTATTTAAACTTGAAATTAAATATTGGCAGTATGGCACATTTTATCAAGTAAAAATACCAGTAAAAACTAAAATAAAAATGTCTTAGTTCTAATTATTTAAATCTGTGTAGTCAAGATCCTACAATTCAAATCTATAGTTATCTTTATGATAACTGTATACAAGTAGATATGTATGCTGTTTCTATATGTTTCATGATGTTTACATGCAGTTAGTCTCCATCTTTAGTGATATTGCCAAGTATCTGGAAATAGACAAGCTCCTTTTTATTGCTACAGAAATTTCAATTTAAGAAACTCATAGTTTTGACCCCTTCTTGTTGTTTAGTTTAAGCATATTGATTTATCTATATTCCTTTTATCATCTAACTTTTAAATAACATTTATATCAAATGAGCCATGCACTCTAAAATATCTTGGGGAAAACTGAAGAAAATGTGCATTAATATTAAAGACGATCTCATGTCTTAGATTATTTTTTTGAAAGGTATGCCCGTCTTGTTATCTAACATTCACATAGGGGAAACTCATGACCTTTCAAGTTTTTCAAGATCATCGAAGAAACAGCAATTTCAAAAGCATTTTATCTGTGACACTGCACAGTGCAACAAAATGTAAAATTCGGCAATTACATCCTATGATAAATCTCCAAAGAAGTTTCTTTATCACATTCATTGACATTTCCACAGTGCACAGATGAATTTATTACAGAACTTTGCCCAATAAAATTGAAATAGATTAATGGAAGAGAAAAGGAATCCTAATTCTACATGGGCCTATTTTGTGAATCCATTTCTATTCAAGTTCTTTCGGAAAGAAGGGGTTCTTTCTTTAAATGTCATGGTACAAACTTAAACAATTTTACTTTTCCTACTCTGATATACATGTGATGTTTTTAACCCACTGAAAATTAAATTAAACGTTTAATTATGCTAATCATGTTAATGTGATATATAATTTAAGACTGCTTATAGGCATAAGACCCCTTTCTTTGTGTTATATGAAAAAATAAACTTCCTAACTAAAGATATGTTTGCTACTAAGATAATTTTAAACACATGAAGCAAAAAGATGCTATTCAACACATGTATTTTTCTATAAAGTACATTTTGATGCCTAAGAAACTGTCAACTTGCTTTGTTTTTACAAGAGAAGAATGCAGTTCTATCATGTAGCTTGTCCACTAACTAATTATAGCAGGACTAGTAATGAGTGAGGATTAAGCAAAATGATTTTCCCCATTAATCTTTTCTTATTTGTATCATGATCTGTATGCAAACATTCTATACAGGTGTCATAAAAAAATATAGAAAGAGAAAAAATGTAACTACTATAATTCCATAAGCATTGGTCTTAGTTGCCAATGTGATTACATATAAAATAGCCGTTGAGTGTATATGTGCTGTAAGGAATTCTAAATTTTGCATTTCATTATTACAAGCTTAATCTACATAGCAAAAGCAAAAGGAACATTAAAAATCTGCAAACTATAAAAAGTGGAATTAAAAGGGATTTGAAACAAAGACTTCAGTTTCTGCATTTATTTCTGTGTTTTAATTGTGATTAGTATCGTGTTGACCTCTAATTTCATCAGTGGCTTAAAATCATAAAGTAAAATTAATTTTGTGTTACTTTTTAAAGTTTCATAATTAGAATTTGCTTTCTGAGAACATTCAAAGCTTCTCCTTGTGCAATGTGAAGTAATTAAGAGAATTCTTATTACTCTTGAAACCAGGAGATGGAAACATCAAAAAAATTAATTGAATAATAAATATCACTACAGGGAACAACATTATTTGAATATCACCATCTTCTTGGCTTGAATCCCAGAAACCAGGGATGTGATGGCTTTTCACAAAGATAGAAAACAATACACAGTTTCTGTTTTCAATATTTTGTTTAATTTTGTACATGCAGCGCTCATTCTGCTGTAAGATGTCAGCAATCATTTTGCCCTAGTGAGAACTTCTCTAGAAAACACCCCAAAGGTTAGAATTGCAAAATACATTTTTTATTTTATGGTATATAGTATGGTATATAAACATCATTCAGCATTGTTTTCAATCTTTGGATCCTGTCCTCATAATTATTTGTCTAGCTTGTCCCATGGTCAGAGGAAAATCATCGTCAGACTATGTGATATATTATAGATTTGGTGCTTCATTTGTTAATTCTCATCAATATTGCATGACTAAAGTGTCTTGCTCAGTTACTTACCATGGGTCACCTTGTTGTGAAGAGTTACTTGACTTTCTTCTGGGGATGACAATTAAAAAACTGCAAATACAATAGTGGTATTAAATATAAAATGTGCAGCCACTTGTGATGGAAATGTGGAGCACTCAAGTAGAAGATGAAAGTAGTCACATTGCAAAACTTCTTCACTTAGGAGTGTCCAGAGAGACCAGGGCAGTTATATCTGACAAGGTTCCTTCCATTCCTGCAGAGCTTGTAAATTTGTGCCCTCTCTCTCCTCAGAGTTGTGTTCTGGAATCATTTCTAGTACTCTGTGATTTGGAAACTTTCTTTAAGATGGGAATTTCAATTTTTCTTCTCTTTGCTCTGAGGTGTTCATTCAGTGTCTATCAGGCAACACCTTTAACTTCAGAACCATTGTGTAATGCTTTTTTTTATTGATTGCACACACAAATATATATATATGTATATATATAAAAATATATACATGTATATATACCTACTCAAGGTTTTCGCATCATCTTAACACCTTTTCCTTCACATTGTTTTGTTTTGTTTTTTTCTTAGAATACATTTATTGATCACTCTTTGATGCCACTCATTTTTAATAACTGATTTAACGACATTTATTGATACTTTCTGAGTAATCCTTAACAGTGATAACAGAAGAGTTTTTCAAATTTTACTGGATTGAAATTTATATCTGTTTTGAAAAACTCTCAAAGTTGTCCATTTGGTAGAATTTTATATTTTGTGTGTTTATAGTCACAGTATCTAATACTTTAACTGTTCTGCATGATTAAGAGAACAATAGTATTAGCAATACTTGGTTATTCATAACATTCTTTTCAGTTTTTCCTGAAAAGATTTACTTCTCAACTTACACATAGTAAAGCATATTCTATATAGAACACTTGTTCAGTATATATAGTATTTAGTCTTAGTTCTTATCTAAGAAAAGAGTAAGATATGTTGATTGCTATACTCTATCAGGTAATAAAATTTAGATACATTTACAATGCAAAAGACTTAAAGATTATATTTTAAACTAACACATTTTCTTTTTTCATATGTTCCATGTGGGTCTACACAATTTAAGCATGAGATATCATCTTAAAGCAATACACAATGCTTATGAAAAAAGGAAAAATTTAATGAATTCTTAACCATAAATTGAAAATGTAGTTTTCAGCAATACTGAGTTACTCAAGGAACTAAAGGATTTTTAAAAGTTCATTAAAACAGTAGCATGATGATCAAAAGGGGCCAGGGAAATTAAAGTTGAGTCTTAGGACTCAGCCAATTTCTCTCAAGATTCAAGACAACTCAGAGACTTTGCATTTCATTCCATCAGAGTTTTGGTTACAATGATAACCAAAAATATGAGGTTTAATTATAGCTGAAAGGATAATGTAGCAGGAGAAAGAAAACACAGGTAAAAACCCAACATGTCTGAGACATTCAAGCACAGTTCCCAGGGTGTGTTTTCAGTCTCATATGGCAGCATTGACCTTTACATCATGAACCTCACAATGACCATTTGCAGTATTTGAACTCAGGGAACATTCAGGCTCACCCCAGGAGGAGAGTTTGGTCCTACTTTGACTTCATGACCACCCTACATCATGAGTTAGTGATCAGAAAGAGAAACCCCATGCAAACCACCGATTGAAATACTTTTTATATAAAATAGATGCCCAGGCCTACATTCCTTCTGGAAGGTGAATAAAAGAATTGCATCTTTGACTTTTTAAACTCTTAGAGGTCACCTGCATTCTTTGATCTAGGTTCCCACTTCCCTCCATCCTCTGCTTTCACTATTACAGGTCTTTCTCTGATTCTCTCCCTCCTATCCCATCTTACATGGACTCTTGGGATTGCATTTGTATCATGCAGGTAATACAGAATAATCTCTCCAATTTACAAAGTGCCATAAACAGGTGTAAAATTTTACACACACACACACAAACTCACACTGGAGATTTAAAGGTAAATATTTTGGGGAACTTTGCATGGTTGGTTTTTATTGTGCATTGAACATTAGCAGTTAGTGGGCGCATATTCAAATTACGTTTCCATTTCAAAATTCCAATAGGTTGGTAGGACCGTGATTGTCTTATAAATTCATTCATTCTACTCCTACTACCGAAGTAGTAGTTTGTGATTGGTGTTAAAAAGTGGTCCGCTTCCATTTGTTGCTATATATTTTTGTGAAGAGAACATCAGATGAAAATTTGCACTTTAATTTGAAAGTGATTTCATTGTTTTGTAAGACTCATTCCATGTGATATAAGATGCCATGTTTTACTAATGTTTAAGTTTTGTTTAAATTATCATGTAAACCTGAGCATTTGTTATAATTTTTGACAATGGGGAATAAACTAACAAATACAAAATTGTATATATTTGATGATGCGGGGGAATATAGATTTATTAAAATATAAATATATATTTATGAGCATACAATGTGCCAAACTGAAACAAATATTATTTACTCAGACTTTCAATTTTTTGACTTATTATACATTACTCAATTCTACATAGATGCAAACAGTTGCCTATTGCAAATAAACACAGGATTATAGGTAATTAATTAAATCTAAAATCTGAGGAAGTGATCAAAATTTGGTGTATGAGCATTGGTATGTGTACATCTACAAATCCACATTGGCTGGAAGTTAGGTAGTGTTAAGATCTTGGCACAGTATGAAAGGCATGAAGACATTGTGATGGGCCAAAGTAAAGTAATATATCACACAATAATTTTATCAATGCTAAATTTGATAATTGAGAACAAATGAAAGTTTTATGCTGGGAGTAGGTGGATTAGGATCCAGATGAAGTCAAAATGCAATAGAGTTTATGGGATGACATAAGATCCAATGACCTACACTTTGTCTTCTTTCTGGGAGTCTTCTGTTTTTTCCCCTTCCATTCATCATCTTTTTCTTAGCAACCGGAGAAGCAACCAGAAAATGGCATGAATTGATTGCTTCTGTGGGCACCACTTGGACTCCTCTAATAAGGAAACACAAAAAAAAATCAGAGAGAGGGGTTGATCAGAGTGAGGCTGGGGGTTCTAGTTCCTTTCAGAAGGTCAGAAAAGCCTGGACCTACTAGCTGTTCAACAGAATTACTCTACTTCAGTCTCAATTTCCAAATTAAAAAAAAATAGCTTCTTGTTTTCATTCTCTTAGTTTTAGAAAGTAATGAAATTCTGTTGTTAACAGACCCAGAGAACTGCAATCATCCTTTTGGTTAATAGCGTCAACATTTTGATTTATTAAACTATCCTCAAGTAATCCAATTAATTTGTGCCATCTGTTTCTTGCTAGGATTGATATAGGGTAATGGATTAATAAAGTAATTTGAATCATTGGGACAATAAATAAATTTGAAGAAAAGTAAAATAATTTTCTTGAAAATGGTTCTGTTGGATAATATAAAATAAAGAAGAAAAGAAAACCTATAATTTCAGTGAAACATATTTTTTGTTTATTACTTGTATTATGATGGGCCAGTACAAATCTGACATTCATATTTTCCATCCACTTCCATGAAACCTTTCTCAATTTTATACTTCCCAACAACCACCTTATTCATCATATAAACAACTCTTTTGGAACAAAACTAATATTGCCCGTAGTTTAACTTTTTATTTTATCTAGATTTATTCTGAAATATAAATATATATTTTTAATTACAAGCAATATGATTAATGATATAAATTCTAACTTTCACTCCATTTTAAACTTCACATTTAAAATTGAGCAGATATTTATGGATGTCATTAACTAAGTTATCAAGTGACCAAGGAGCATATAGATGAATGTTGAATACTAGCAAGAATATGTGAAATGAAACTCCCATATAAATATACTGAGGAGATACTTAAGTATATTGTGTCTGTAAGTATAATATAGCTACTGAAATGACTGAAAACAACCCAAAATATCGACTGTTAGCTAGGATGTGCAGTAGCTTTGTTTTCATTCTATTGTATTCCTAGTCCTCCTTCCAACTAAGTCTAATGGGGGGAGATAATTTTTCTTTCTAATTTTCCATGTAATGACAATGCCAAGTGCATATTGTAGTTACAGAGTACAATCAACCATGTTCTAAAAGATGATCAGCTCCATCTGTTTGGGTCACAAGTTCATGTTCACACAGATTCACATAAGAATCACAATTACACACACATTATATTCAGAGATAGTCTTGTTATACGTGTCTCTTGATGTCATTTTCTTTACTTTTCAGTAAAGTAAGAAGAGCTACTCAAAGGTATAGGGAAATCTGCCCTAGATTTGGGAGAGAAGATCAAGAGAGTACAAAGTTGGAAGAGGTTTGGATCTGTTGGAGAAGTTATGTTTCCACCTGCTCATGGTAGAGACTCTTACTTGCTTGAGTCAGACTTGGTTACCACTGCTGGGTAAGCGATGAGCTACCTGCATAGTGTTGGGCTGTGAAGGTAATCAGTCAACAGATGCGAGGTATGAACATACAACGAAGAAGCAGGAGGACTTCCAAGCTTTGGGGTGTGCAAGAGCTTTGGGTGGAAACATTCTGGCCACCAGAGGCTGCCTGTGGCCTACACTGGTGTTCATGAAAACGTCACTGCTTCAAGAACTTTAGACACTGAGTGACAAGGACTCTGAAAATGCAATTTCCAGGTCAGAGGAAGTGGAATTACTGGCTAAAATAGTTGTTAATTTTTTTGAGGAGATTCCATAATGTTTTCCATTATGGTGTCACCAATATATATCCCCACAATGGAAAGCAAGAGTTCCCCTTTGTCTACCTCCTTGTCAACACTTCTTGTTTCTTGTGAAACAGTTTGTGTCTTTAGTCACAGGTGTGAGATGACATCTCATTATTATTTTTCATTTCTGATGATAACATGGAACATCTTTTCTGCATGTTTTCTGTGGAGAAGTGTCTACAGGATTTTTTGCCCACTTTTAAAATCTGGTTACTGCCTATTTTCTTTTCAGATCTTATATTCAAGTCTTTGATTCATATTGTATTAATGCTTTTGGTATTCATTATTGAACCAAACAGTTCCTTCTTATTTTAGATAACTTTATTTATTTATGAAGAATAAATGAAAAAAGCAAATGTTCATGAAGTTAGTTCAAAATTATAAAATATTGGGGAAAATTTCTCAACTGTGTGGCTAAGATTACAAGATGAGAGTTGCTGTAAACCTAATTTATTTTACAATGATTCTAAATAGAACAGATGGCCATTTATTTCTACTGCCTTAAACTTACCATATAAAATAATTTAATTTTTATATTAATCTTATATTTTAAGGTAAAATGTGTTGCTATTGATATAATTTCCCTAAATTATTTCTTAAGTTCTCTTTTCACAATTATAAATTTGGCGTTTGAAATTAAAAGCATGGTATTTTATAATAGAAAAGTTTGTTATACTCAAATATTTTCTATTAAATTTTATATGCAGAATGCAAATTCCTTAAGATAAACAGTGTAACATGTTATTCTTCCAACTAATTATAATTAATTATAAATGTAAGTAAGTGGAGAATAAAATACCTGTGCTAACTTATTAATACAAAAAAAAAAGAATCTAAGTATTCCTTAAAGATGTGTTCTTGGATATATTTTTCACTTCCCCAAAGCTATCGCTTATATTATTTATATATGCAGTCAACCTTTACTTTAGATACTGAAAAAGATAAATGCCAAGCAAAGCCACTGTCGGAAATAATCAAAATGTCAATTCATTGAATTATTTGTTAAATTAATTTTCTTAAAGAACTCCCAAGAGATGAGATGCACAAGGTCAAACCTATAGGAATTTTGCAGAATAAGTGGACTGTTTTTCCCTCTAATATCCAATGAAGAGCTATTTTCTAAACCCCTTATCATCTGTGAAAACACGTTCTACCTTAAGCAACTGCACATATGTGCCACCATGCCCCAGGACCACACATCCAGTGCCCCAATATTCCTTTCTTTGTTTGCATTTTGCTCTTCTCTCTTTTCAAAAAAAAAAATCACTTGAGCCTTGAGATGCAGTCTTTGAAGATCTAATTTCATGCCTCCTTACATATCACAAGTAATAAAACTTCTTCTACAAACTTGTGTCTGGTCTGTTGAATGGCACAACCAAGCGGCAAAATCTTTGTGTTTTATCTTTTAACATACACCAGGCCATTGAGTTAGAGAGATTTTGAAATGTTAGTTATACATTTTTTCCCCCTCTTCCCTGTCTTGTATTACTGATATGTAAGTTTAGAAATGAAGATCCTTAAAATCAAGGGTTAGTTTTGCCATGTGAAATCTCCATGACATTTCACTGACACAAAACAATGACTTTCACCTGGGATCTTTTGAATTAGTTGCAAGGTATGGTAACTTGCAATGAGTCTCTTCATGACTACGGTTTCTAGTCTATAATCCTCAACTAAGATTAAAAAGCATGTTGCAGACCATCAACTTTAATGATTTTAAAGAAAGTTAGTTGAATAGTTTCCGGAGATTCCACAGTGTTTTCTTCAATATCCCATTATAAATGTCACTGTTAGGATAGTAAACATACTTGAATTCCTCCTACGATGTGCAAAAGCAAGTCCATTTATTCAATTAGCAGAATATATACAGGAAGAGGGTAACATGACAAGCATGCACACCAGAGAATTGATTTATGAATGTTGAATATTTATAGGTGTTATATCATTCAGCTATTTTGTCAATCTCCTAACACTTGCTATACAAGTCAAAATTATGAGATCCTTTCTTTCAAGGAAACAAAATATCAAAAAAAAAAAAAAAAAAAAGAGAGAGGAAGCACTTACAAAGAAATCTTCCTTAAAAAATATTCTATCAAATAGAGCTAGTCTGGACAAAAGAAACTGCCAGTTGCTAGGATGAGTTACCCAAGTCTATGTGGACTTAATTAGGGGTGGAAGAACCTAGTGTAAGCATTTCATCCACCATAATGGCCATATGTGTGATGCTAGCCATCTGCATGTCTTCTTTAGTGGGATGTGTGGCTGACTAACAGTGTTAGACCCTGATTGGTGATTATCTCTCAACTTCCTGAGTGCAGAATCTTCATGACTATCTGGAGTCTAACCCAACTGTATATGCCCAGGCATAGACCAATGCAGAACTAGCTTAGACTCTACTCTCCCCAACCCCATCTTGTGCATCTATTCTCTGAATACCTCCACTTACCTCCCATCAACTAGCCAGGTGAACTACTCCTTTCAACTCTGGGTCTGCCTGCATGAGTGTCTGTTAAAGCCTTGGTTCCTATTGGTTCAGCTACTGCTCTTTGTTAACTTCCTTAAAAATGTTCAGTGAGTTCCTGGAGTGTAACCATTCTTGTCCCCAATTGTAAAGTAACCATTCTTGTTGCCAATTATAGTGCACAAGTAGGCCAATCTGGGTAGAGCCTTTATTGGTTCTAGCAGTTACAGAGACACATTAGATAAAGTGGTCCAGGGGTGGGGGTAGGAAGCAGGTGAGTGCCCAGCCTCACAGGACTCTTCATGCTCTTTCTCTGGGCTCTCTTTCTCTCTTGCTTTCATCTCACACTCTCCTCCAGGGTGACAAGGCCCTTCTAGCTTTTCTTCCCAGGCCCACATGTATCCACTCACACCTGCACACACCCACTGGGATGAGGCATAGACATAATCCTGAGGAGGATGAAGTACAATAGGTGTTGATCATTCAGGCTAATGAAAGGAAAAGACTGAACAACTCACTTACCCTACAGTTCCTTAACTTGAAAAAAAACAAAGTCTACTGGCATTATTCCTTTTAGCTCCATCCATGTTGCTGCAAATGACCTCTGTCTTTTGTGACTGATGAATAATATTCCATTGTGTACATACACGCATCTTTTTGGTCCATTCATCTATGGGGAGAGAGAGAGAGAGAGAGAGAGAGAGAGAGACACTATATGGTCTCACTTATATGAGAGATGCATGGAAAACAAACAGACAAGAAAAATTGAAAACTGTCAGCAGAACTGAACTACAGAGCAAGAGAGGGAAAGGGGGGAAATTGGGGATGGGATGGGCACAAAAGATTAGTATGATGGTGCATGGGTGACAGGGTAGTGGGAGAACAATGATGTAAAAACAAATACTATTGCTATTGGTACACAAAATTTGGGTTAATAAGTTTTTTAAAATGCTGAACAAGTTAAAAATTTACATTTTTGATGATGATACTTTTAGATTATATAGTATTGGCTAGAAACAAGTTCTTAATGTATTTCAACCTCTCTCCCATATCAGATAAGCTCATGTTGTGAGTAGAAACACATCTCTCAGACATGGTAGGACAAAATAATTAATGGCCTACTAGCTAGGACACAAGTTAAGGAACTGTAGTAAAGCAGCACTAAGTTTATAGAGTTTTGGGGTCATTTAACATATGTTACTAAGTAAATATTATACAGCTCATTTCTCTCTCATAGAAATCTAAGCATCTGCCAGGCTTGAAATATAACTAACAAAGATAGTTACTATTACTTAAACAAATTTAACAGAGGATCCTAGTGCTAGATTTTGCCCTCTCTATCACAGGCACACTGCAGTTGGTTGGAAGGAGAAAGGTGGTGAAAATATTTTTTCTCTTGAATGATAGACCTCAACAGTGGAATGTTCCTCTGCTTCTAGTGATAGGTCAGAGGTATATCTAAATCCATACATAACTGGAAGAGATATTTTGAAGGTAGATTTCAGCTTCTGAAAGCTGAAATTTCAGCTACTGAAAGCTGAAAAAAATGTTACTTTTTATTTTGTAACTTTTCCTTTGGAAACCATTTTTGGAGATAACTGGCAATTTGTGGCACAGTAGTCACTGTTATAGTCTCATTCTTTAAATGCATTAATTTGTAATTATTACTTACATAATTATTACTTAAGGAAGGTTTGTTTGTTTTCCTAAGATTTTATTTTTACTTCCCAGTATCTATACTATTGGTATATATAATTTTTCTTTCAAGAATTTATTCAGAACATCCCTATTGCTTAATATGTGATAAACGTATAAGTCCTTATGTCATACTTGGGCTTCTAGATAGAATGTATCATTTTTTCTACAAGACAATTTTCACATGTGGTTACTACATACAAATTTCTTCTGAATTATTTTGGGTGTGAAAGATTATTTTGAAAATATCCATTATTTCCTCCATTAAACTATATAGGCAAATGAATAATGTTATCTGGAATCATATATGAAGTTAATGTATTTGGTTAATATGAACTTATTTTAGTTAATAAAAAAAATCATTCTGCTTCTAGAACATGGCTTAAGCTTGTCCATATCTACTGATTAAAAACATATTTTCCTATTATACGAGGAAAAAAAGCAAGCTTATACTTTGAATTTATTTTGTATCATAAAAGAGCAGCTAAATATTGATTACAATGCACACACACACACACACACACATATATATATGCAATAGAAAGTTAAAAAAAAAGACATTTACAAAGAGATCATTTATTCAAACATACTAGTGGGTTCTTAAAAAGAAAAACCTTTATGTTCTAATTAAAGCAGAAAACTTCACAACTTGAGTTACTTAGCTCATTTGTTTCCTGACTTCTTTATTTCAAGTTAAATACTTCTAAGGTAGGTCATATAACTCAATGACCTTTAAAGTAAAATTGAAATATTTGATTTTAGTGCTTTTCTTTATCTCTTTTTTTTTCACCCCATGCAGCCTATAAATGCCAGTAGAATTAATTGCCTAATTACAGGGAATAAAAGCATTGCCTTTTGAAAGGTTTTAAATGTGTATATCCTGCTGTGGAGATTTTGCTTGACTCTCTGACCTATATAGTCTTACTTTTTAGAGAAAGAAAATAAAAAGTATATTCCAGAACACATTTTTAACTTGATAATGAATGCAGAAAGGCTGCACTATGCTATAATGTTATATTATTTTAGATTTCCGGACCTTCAACTAAAGTCATTTTACTATTTTGTCTTTAAAAATAAATGTTATATAAGTCGGGCACGGTGGCTTGTTCCTGTAAGCTTCAGCCTATGAAGCGGCTGGGGTTAGGGATAACGGTTCAAGTCCAACTCGGGGAACACAGTGAGACCTAGTCCCAAAAAATAGCTGGGCGTGGTGCTGAGCGCCTGTAATCCCAGCTAGCTGAAAAGCTGAGTCTGGGGATTGCTTGAGTCAATGGTTCCTGGGGCAACGTGAGCCTGCGGTTCCACTGGCAAAAATAGCGAGACCTAGTCTCAAATTTTTTTTAAAAATATACTTTTTAATACACTTCATTATGTGCTTATCTTTTTCTTAATACAATTTAATAATGCAGCAGAATAGTAGGAATAAGAAACAGACTAACCAGAATTTTTTTTTTTTAGATAAATTATTTATATATGAGTTCCACATCTCTGTGATCTCTGGGGTTCCCCCCCCCACAACTGTTCCCACCGTGTCCCATACTGTCCCATCCCCTCCCCCAGGTTGTGTACTTCAATTTGGTTGCTGGCTTGTTTTGACTTTTCTTCATGGATTTTTGTTTATCTTTCCCATGGCCCATATAGTAGTGAAACCATTTGGTTTCTGTTTTTGTTTTTTTTTTTTTTTTTTAAACTTGTTTCTGCTAATATGAATTCTTCTGAGTTCATGTTATCATAAAATCATCTAATTTGTTATTTTTAATTGATGAGTAATATTCCATTGTGTATATATACCACATCTTTTTCATCCGGTCATCTGTTTTGAGACATTTCAGTTGCTTCCATATCCTTGCAATTAAAATAGTGCTGCAATAAACATCTGAGTGTCCCTTTGTACCCACATTGAAGTCACCTTTGGGTAGATTCCCAGAAAAGCAGTTGCTGGGTCAAATGGTAGTTCCATTTTCATTAATTCGAGGGCCCTCCATACACCTTTCTATAGAGGTTAGACCAGTTTACATTCCCACCAGCAGTGAAAGAGTGTCCCCTTCTCTCCACATCCTTGCCAACACCTGTTGTTGCCCGTTTTTTGGATGTGGGCCATTCTTACTGTTGTAAGGTGGTATCGCATTGTGGTTTTGATTTGCATTTCCCTTATTGCTAGTGGCATTGAGCAATTCTTCATGTGCCTGTTGGCCATTTGTATTTCCTCTTTGGAGAAGTTTGTTTTTAGTTCTTCAAACATTTTATGATTGGGCTTCTTGTTTTGCTTTTGTTTAATTGTGTGAGTTCCTTGTGGATCTTCGTTATTAAACCCTTATCACTCTTGTGGAGGGCAAAAATTTTTCTCATTCAATTGGGCATCTTTTAGTTTTTTTCTGTCATCTCTTTTGCTGTACAGAAGCTTTTTAGTTTGATGTAGTCCCATCTGTTTATGTTTTTCTTCAATTTTTTGCCATCAGATTTTTCCAGAAAGGGGTTTCTGAATTGTACTTCCTGTAGGGTTTTTCCCAAGTTATTTTCTATGTATGTTATGGTTTCAGGTCTGACACTTAAATCTTTTATCCATTTTGAGTGGTTTTTGTACAAGGTGTGAGTATGTTGTCTTGGTCCATTTTTTTGCAGGTCTTAGTCCAATTTTCCCAGCACCATTTATTGAAGAGGCTATCTTTCTTCCAATGTAAGTTTTCCCCCCCCTTAGTCAAAGATTAGTTGACTATATATGCATGGTTGTATTTCCGAGCACTCAATTCTGTACCATTGGTCTTATTGTCTGTTGTTGTACCAGTACCACCATACTGTTTTAATTATTATGGCTTTGTAGTATAACTTGAGGTCTGGAATAGTTGGCCCTCCATTCTCTCTTTTTTTTTGACAGGAGGCTTTTTGATAGTCGAGGTCTTTTGTTATTCCATATGAACTTCTGTAATTGTTTTTCTATCTCGTTAAAAATGTCATTGGAATTTTTATAGGAATTGCATTGAATCTGTAGATTGCTTTTGGCAGAATGGCCATTTTGATGATGTTAATTCTTCCAATCCATGGACAGGGAATGTCTTTCCATTTCCTTATGTCTTCTTCTATCTCTTTTAGCAGCTTTTTAAAGTTTTCTTTGTATAGCTCTTTCACGTGCTTTGTTAGGTTTATTACCAGGTATTTAATTGTTTTTGGTGCAATGGTATAAATGGGATGGCTTTTTAAATTTCTTCTTCCTCTTCTTGGTTTTTTGTATATAGGAAAACTACTGACTTCTGTGTGTTGATTTTGTATCCAGCTACCTTACTGAACTGGTTTATTATTTCAAGTAGTTTTTGTGTGGATTTTTTTGGGTTCTCTATATAGAGAATCATGTCATCTGCATATAATGATAGCTTCAGTTCCTCTTTTCATATCTGTATCCATTTTATTTCTTTCTCTTGCCTTATTGCTCTAGCTAATACTTCCAGTAAAATGTCAAAAAGTAGTGGGGAGAGTAGGCATCCTTATCTTGTTCCAGATCTTAGTTGGAATCTAACCAACATTTGATTTTAACACAATACACACTTACTAGCAGAGGACTGAATGAGTTTCATTTACAGGTGACAAAAATACTATACATGGGAACATATATAATTCCCTTTACCACATTTGTGGAAGAAATATTTATTATTCAATCTGGAAATATGTTTTCCTATTTTAGGTAGTCTTGTTTTTTTTCTGAGTATCAAGAGTCTAAGTATATGTAGTATAGTCATACCAACAGTAAAAGTGCAACCTCAAGTATTAGATGCAAAAGCGTGGATTTAAATTCAAGAAGGAATAGTGATATTATGAAATATTATGTGATATTACAGGAAGTCAGAAGCAAGAGATTTTGTGACCAGCTTGTGGGAGGAGCGTAGACCTGCAATCCCAAGATTAATTCATATTTCAAAACGGGGCATATAAGGAACATCAAGCAGATGTGAAAACGCTTGCATATCACATATTAGGGGCTTCTGTGGAGTTTTCAAGCTCTCAAGCAAGTGATTATTTCTTCAGAGATGAGCTAAAATGGTTCTTGTTGGGAACAGACTAACCAAAGTAGCTCCAATTTGTTTAAAATCTTCACTTTGAAACCAGTGTCATCTCCCTGCCCTTGGTGGGAAATAACAGCCATGGCTGGTTGACTTCACATCCTGTTTCTGCTTCCCCTTATTCCTGGTTGTTCTTGACAACCATCTTGTCCTCCTGATAGATGATGAATGTCAGCATTATTGGAAATCATAGTTATGGGAACCCCTTCCTTGCTTCACAATGGGGGTGGTGGTGGTTTTGCCATATGAAAGTTTGTAATAGATATTTCTCAGAGCCTCTCTTGCCATCTTGGTTTGGGAACTCTGGTGCACCAGCTTCTTGCTGATAAACCTTCTGCTTTGAACTTCAACTGGAGTCCTTGTGTCTTGTTGAGCAGACTGTGAGTCATAATAGTTCTAAGTGATGATAGTAGTAATACATGGAGGCAGGAAAATATAAAGAATCTGACACACTTAATAAAATTTGAAGATGAATTCATTAGGAAGGTGAAGGGGTAAAATGATGACTAAAACAATGGCAAGACTTTTAGTTCTGGTATTGGAAAACCAGCAGAGCTGTAGACTAGATTTAAAACAAGAGTGTGAAGTTGAGAAAAACAATCATCCTACTTAAGGTCATGCAGATGTCTAGGTTAACTACAGGATCATCTGAAAAATACAAAAATACTGCGCAGGTCATTTTGAAATGGAATAGAATATTTCTAATTTAAGATTTAAAAACTCAAGTGAAAGTAAATTTAAATATTTCAAACATGTAAGTTTGCCTTTTAGAACTTTGCTGGCTTAGTTCTAGGTAGAAGATTAATGTGAACAGAAAATGGAGGATTGGGGAACTAGTACATATCACAATGTGAGACAAGACAGTAAAAAGAAAAGAATTTAAATTTAACTAAAGAAAGTTTTTAAGAAAACCAAGTAGAGCCGGGTACGGTGACTGGTGCCTGTAAGCTTCAGCCTGTGAAGCGGCCAGCGCTAGGGATTGCGGTTCGAGTCCTGCCTGGGACCCGTAGCAAGACCTAGTTCCAAAACTATAGCTGGGCATGGTGGTGCGCGCCTGTAATCCCGAAGCTGAGACTGGGGATGGCTTGAGTCTGTGGTATGCCGGGCAAAGTGAGCCTGCCTTCCATGGGCAAAAATAGCAAGACATAGTCTCAAAAAAAAAAAAAAAAAAAAAAAAAAAAAAAAAAAAAAAAAAAAAAAAAAAAAAAAAAAAAAAAAAAAAGGAAGGAAGGAAGGAAGAAAGGAAGGAAGGAAGGAAGGAAGGAAGGAAGGAAGGAAGCCAAGTAGAAACCTACAAAACAAGAAAAGTGTTTATATTGTTCATTAGTATTGACATTATATGAATTTTCACTGCTGAATTTGTAATGTTTTAGCTTAAAATATTCAAGTTTGTAATAGAATGGGAAATACTTTGAATAACAGAGCACTTTAGAACTCTTTAGAAATAAGAAATTAGAAGAAGAAACCTTTGGGTATTAGCATATCTTAGCACTGTTTTTAATATCGCCTATAAAAATGGAGATACATTTTTGTTTTGTTTTGTTTTAATCAGTTTGTTTTAACGGTTATTCTATTTTTATCCCATCTGTATTTTTTTTTATAGTGGCAAAAAAACATACAATAAAATGAACACTTTGGATAATTTTAAGCACATGGCATAGTAGTGTTAACTATATAAACATTGTTGGGCTATAACTATCCAGAAATTTTTCTTTTTTTTTAAGTAACATACATAAGTGTGCACAACTGTTTATTTTTTAATTAAATACTTTATTTATATACATTTACTTATATAAATTTCACATCATTGTAATCCCAGGGTTCACATTCCCACCCTCTCTGACCATTCCCACCCCCCTACACCCACCCCGGTTGTGTACTTCATTTTGGTTGTTAGCTTGCTTTGACTTTTCTTCATGGCTTTTTGTTTATCTAGAAATTTTTCATCTACCAAAATTGAAGCTCTAAACCCATCAAATTGTTTGCATTTTCCTTTCATCCCACCTCACCTCTAGCAATCCCCATTCTGCCTTCTGTGTCCAAGAGTTTGATTACTTTAGGCACTTCAAATACACAGATCTGACTTTTTGGGATTCACTTATTTCACTTAAAAATTATCTCATTTATCTGTGCTGCAGCATATGATAGTATAGTTAATAAAGTGTGTAACCTCTTGACTATTGTAAATAACACTGTGACAAAAGTGGGTGCAGAAATGTCTCTTTGGAATTTTTTTTCCCTTTTCTTTCAGATATATATCCAGAACTACGGTTAATAGATAATGTGGTATTTGATTATCTGAAAAACCTCCTTACTATTTTCTGTAGCAGTCTCAGTACTTTACATTCACATGAGCAGTTCACAAAGGTTCTGTTAATTCATGCATTTTGCTAATTCTTGTTTTATCTTTGTTTGATAACTTCTTCCTTTGTAGGTTCATTGTCCTAAAGATATTTATTGAAAACATTATTATTTCTTCATTGGGGAGGCTTATTGGTGCTTTCATGGTGAATTTGGTGTACAGAATACATTCAAAGGGCGTTAGCCTATATTTCTCAAATACAAAGAACATACATTATTCTCTCAATAAAACAAAAGAACAAAATTAAGTCTTCCAGTCTATGAACCTAGAATATCTTTCCATTTATTTCTGTCTTCTTTAAAATATTTATGTAAAGAACAAGTTTGATAGTAAAAGCATGCAAGTCTTTCTCTCTTTGGTTAACTTGATTTCAAAATATTATAGTCTTCCTGAAATTATTCTAAATTTGATTTCTTAATTTCCTTTTAGATTGTTCATTTTTAGTGTATTGAAACACAACTGATTTCTGTGTTTATTTTGCATCTTCCAAAATTATTGACAATGAATATTAATTCTCATGGGACATGAGTGCATATGTGTGTGGAATAATTAAGATTATATATGTATATATGTATTTTATGCATATATAAATACACATAGCTATATAGTCATATCAATGAAAAGATATAATTTTATTTCTTTCCAATCTCTATACTTTTTTGATTATTTTTTCTATGACTCCCGTACTATTAGATTAAAAGTGATGAGTGTCTTTTTTCTTATCGTTTTAACCATTGACTATGATCTTAGTTATGACTTCTTCCTATATAGCTTTTATTTTGTTAAGTTACATTCCTGTCTCACTATTTATTGAGTGCTTTAATCATGAAAAGGCATTAAATTTTATTAAATATTTTTTTCTTTTTTATAATTGAGCATCTAGTGCTGATATTGTACAATTGAAATGACATTAATTATTCATAGACTGGAAGCATACTTTAAAATTTTAAGTGAATTCCTGACAGAACACCCTCAAAGTATACATTTATAATATAGTCATTCATTAAACAGAATTTATATATTACTTTTTATAGCAGTGTTCTCCAATGCAGCGTATCTCAGAATCATTAACAGGAATTGTTAAAATACAGATTACTGGGCTCCACTCCCAGATTTCTGGTTTAATCAATAAGTGTTGGGCCTTCTAAGAATTTTGGCAGTTTTAGAAATTTTAGCAATTTCCCAGGCTATGCTGGTGAATTCCGCTTTGAGAAACACAGTTTTATATCAAAGCATTGTACTCGAAGATGTTGGAAATGGCTTCTAGAAGCTTCTTTATATAAACACGATGGAGATACAACTGTTATGAAAACTGTATTTTAGTACCCAAAGTTCTTTCAAAAGCAGTGTAATAAGCATGTGAGCTAAAGATTCAAAGTTGTAACTATTGGCTAATTCATTAATTAGAATCCTGAGAACTGATATCATAATATTGTAATTGCTTTATAGAAAACAGATATATTAAATATTAAAAAGTAAATATGCATGCAAGATAATATAAAATCTGGAAAAAATCTGTGTGTTCTTTCATATAATTACTGACTTACTGACTTTTAAGTGTCCAAATTTTTCTTTTACTAAAATTGGATGACTATGTAGCTATAGAGATTAATTTCTCAAATTATAATTGAATATGTTTTGAGAACTGATATTAAAGGGTATAGTTGGAAACGTTGGTAGAAATAAGTCAATTATATTTATGAAAAATAACTATAAAAAGTGTTATGCGATATTGTGTTTATTAAGCTAGTACTCTTATAAGGAGAGTTAAAATAAGCAAGGAATAATTCACAAATTATGATGTGAAGAAAATGAAAATCATAAACGTATAAGCCATCTTAAAATGTTCTATATATTTTCATTATAATATACTAAAATCATACATTATAACTCATTCATTTCCTGATTGTGCATTTTAACTATTTTTTAATTCAAATACATAACATATGACTTGTTTATCTCCACATGAACCAGAAATATTCACCAATGAATTTAAGTCCTAATGTTTTGTACTTTTTAGAATATATAGGTAGGTATATCACAGATACGATTTTTGAAACATATAGGTGCAAGCACATTAGTATGTTTACACAAAATTAATACCCTTGATATTTGATATGCTGATTTTAAAGTGTTATTAATAACTCTTAAGTTTCCCTTGATAAGATTTACAATAAAAATGTAGAAACTTTACATATTTGGGCATCTAAAATATATCAATTATTTTGTTACTATAAATAATACTATACTGAACATCTTTATAGTTCATTTGTTCGTATTTTCTCTTTATGTCCCTGGAAATGAATTTGTAATATTGTTTCTTAAAGGCAAAGATATTGCCCACTTCTCCTCCATGTAGTTTTTCTAGTACAATGTACTAGAAAATGTACTAGAAAATGTACATTGTACATTGACCAGTAGTATTTGAGAAGTTTGGCATCCTATTTGACAATACTACAAATCAAGTATTCTGAATTAAAAAGTGTATATCTGTAGAGGTAAATTATATTTGCCAAGATAATGTATGAAAAGTATTTTGGTAAGCATTGCCAACAATATTTTGGTATCTGTTTCTGAACCTGATTAGAACCAGTGTAAACACTTTTATTGGATTAATACAAACATTTTGGAGAAACTTTTCATTATTTTTAATTGAAAACTTTGTTATATTACATTTTCTTTTTCCTTGATAGTATCTGAAATATTGATACTTTTTCACCAAGGAGCAGAGATAGAAAAATTAGTTATTTGAGAAGTGATGGTGAGGTAGAAAAGTTGTAAGGTATAGTTCAGTAATTCACTGAGACATAACTGTGATTTCTCAATTTGTAGCAAAACTGAAACAACAAAAAATGCCTAAAATTTTCTCACAAATTAAGACACAGTTGCAAATAATTTTTTGACTTATCACAATTACATGAACACTTTGTAATTGTAGTCTAAAAATTTCAAGACTTTTGGATGACGAGTAAATAACATACCACCACCTAGTGTTAGAATGTGTTGCACAAGCAACAATATTTTTATATTTCTTTAAGTAAATACCAGACTCATGTATAATTTTGCTGTAGTTAAATGAAATGTGTAATAATTTAAAAAAATGTGCATGTTCTAGGTTTATAAGTTCTGCATATTTTATTGTATTTACCCTAACAGTTTAAGCACTTTCATAAAAGGAAAGACATATTTTAGATGTGATTTCAGCGGAAAGATGTTAACAGGCTTGTTTCATTTTGGAATGACTAAGTGTAAGTTTAATTGATAAGGTAGTAGCTAATGTTGTAGACTAATTAAATATCTTAAAAAGAATGTTTCAAACACTTCTTTGCTTCAATGATTACACATTTAGGTTTTGATCATGTAATATCAACTATGGTGAACATTTTTAGGTTTGGAAAAATACTCACTTAAGTTTACAAGCCTAGAAAGGCAAATAAATGCATTGAAGTAAATTACCACTTAGAAATAAATAGGATAAATTATTAAGTTGAAAAATATGGAATAAATAGGAAAATACTTTCATTTTAAAGCTACTTATTGAAATTACATATTTACTAAGAAATAAATTTCATGGGTGCTTCTGAGTATGCATATGCATGTATAAAACATGGTACCTTTTTATATCACAAATATCTACTGTCAAACTCATTACAAATCAAAAATTATTTGAAATAATATACCTAGATGCATTTATTAATTGCTTAATAAATTACTAAGTTTGGATAATGATTCTGAAATATGCATATGTTCTCTTCTCAAAACTGTAATATATACTTATTTCTTTACATTTTTTGTTACATTTGCATCATGTGTTCCTGACAAGAAATGAAAAAAATTAAATGTCATCTCTTATTATTTCAATATAATAATAACACATGACTTCTGCTCTTCACAGTTCTGTAGTTACTACTGTGAAGAAGAAATTATTCACTATTTTCCTCCTTAGATGATTAAAACTCATCTGATTTATTGAAATTTCTCAAGAAATAAATAATTGTCATTCTAGTAAGAGACATCTGGAGATATCCTTAGAAAACATACAAGTTCTGATCGCTATAAATCTATTTCTTATAGATTATGCTTGCAACTTATATTGTTAATGCTTGCTTTAATTAGGCAATTTCAATATATATCTGAGATGATTCATTCGCAATTTCTCCCAGTTTCTTCCAGATATGGGCTTAATAGTCTTTTAAATCATGTATCAAATTGTCATAATTTGATAAAATACCTTTGCATCAGACAAAACTTATTTATTTATATATATTGTTATTTCCTATTCCATTTTTTCATATAACCATCTGATTTAAATATTACCAACTCTTTGAACCTGCATGCTTCAATAAAAAATATTAAATATGCCAGAGCTCTTAAATATTTCTAAGTTGTCTTGAGTTTTTTTTTTTTAACTGAGATTTCTAAATTCATAATTTCTTAAATAGCAGTATGGAAACAAAATGATTTCTCAGATCAGCTTGGTTTTCAGAAAAATTGTCCTGCCAAAAATAAAAAACCATTAGAAATGTTTAAGAGGCTCATTCATGCAGTTTTACATTCTGATGCTTCCCTGACTACCCACTAGCACATTGTAAAACAAATCCCAATTTGTGACAATGAATTGCCACAAAAGTTTTCCAAGGCTTTTTCTGAGGTATCACTTCCAGCAAATTCTGTCAAATTATATTAAATACATGTTAATACAGTAGGGATCACATAGTTTCTCAGAAATCTTGAAGAGTCAAAAGAAAATCAAAATATGTTAGAAGCTAAAAGTCAGTTTTACCTTCAACATATTAACCAATCTGATTTTATGCAAGTAACAAATATCTTGAAGTCAAACAAAAATTGTGGCATTTCTTAACAGACTCTTTTTAAAATATTTAGTCATTACTCAAATATTACACATTAGAGAATTTTGCATTATGCATAATTGCTTTAGTAAACCATTACTAGACATTGTGCAAATTTATTGAATTGTCTTAACAGCGTGTTTCTGTATCCAAATGTATGTACATGCAAATATTAGAAAATCATAAATGTATGTACTCTTAGAGAAATATCATGTTATAGTTTAGAGAAAAAAACTACCAATTTCAACAAATGATAAAACATACAGATGAATATAAGTTTTCAAACTATCAAGAGTATAATCAAGCTTTAGTATCTTAAGAATAAACAGTTTGAATTTTGTGAAGCTACATCTTTATGTACAGTGCAGTGTTATCTTCTTCATTATCATTATGAAGGTTGACTTGTTAAGCTGTCAAGGATGTGGTGTAGTAATGAAAACATAATTTCAGATCAATTGCAATCAATCAACACTTCCCATAACTTCCCAGACTGATCTCCTTAGATTATTAAGTTAGATGTTATAATGTTGTCACTTAATGAATTCAGATCTGATGGGCCATTTTCTAGTATAATTTTATGTCATAATGAGAATTTAAAGTGAAATTAATCACTTTTTTATTTCAAAGGAAGCAATGCATCTGATGCTCTGCATGAAAACACAAAAATTGCTAAAATTATTCGATATTATAATATGTATATGAATAGATCTGTAAACAGTGTAAAGAGAAAACGTGTTAATGCTGTATCACTGCACTGAGAACATATCTTTGAACATAAATAATAGTTGATATATGAAAATTATGTGTATGAAAAATTATAATATTTTTATGAACTACTTAAAGATCATGTTTACCTTATGGTTTATTTTAAGGTTAAAATGAGCTATGTGCAATATAATTTGTTGACAAAATTAATTAGCTGAATGGTATGTATTGCTGGGAAAATTTTAAAAATGTTAAAGGCTACAAAAATAGATCTGATTCTTGCCACAATGCAAAGCATGGCAACTAGCTCCTGACTAGAATCAAAGATGACAGGACAGGCGAGAAGTCTACCACTGAATCATACATGCATAACGGTGATATTGAAGCCTGCTATTAGAAATAACAAAGAGCAACTATTTTCATTACTGTTTCTAGAATAAAAATAATACGTGTTCTTTAGTTATATCACAGTTTGGGGGGATACTCTAGGTTTGGATATGTAGTTTGAAGACTTATTTTTGCCTTCATTCCTTGTTTTTCCTAGCCATTTTAAAATATACTGCTTTTGCTGTATACTTTTTTAGATTTTTGTATGTATTTTGAACTAAACTTCTATTAAATACTTTGCAAAGTTTAAGAATGTTATTGATTTCGCTTGATTTTTTTTTCTAGAGGTTACATTTGGATCAAACTATCAAATCCTTTACAAAATTTTTCGGAATACATTTTCTCATATCTTTATATATATGAAGATGTCTTTGTTCAAATGTGAAGATGTCTAATAAATAGATAAACCAAATGATATTCTTTGACACTGGAACTAAAGTACGCGGACAGGCTTCATCTGATCATGAAGAATTGCAAGCAGAGAAGCTGAGCCATGATGATGGTGGATGATGAGCTGTTTGATGACACAGACTCATTCCTCACAATTCAGTTCAATATTCATAATACTCACCTGTCTACCTCTCTCTTCCAGTCTCTCACTTTACTCCCATTTCTCAAATACCTTCTGATTTCCTTCTACCTTTGAACTTGATTATATGACTCAGTTTATTTGATTGCTATGGTTTTGTATGTAAATATTTATTTATGCTTCATGTGTATATGCACACATATAATCAGATACTCAAATCTTGAAAATGAGAAGCAATGCTCTTTTTAGTCAAATATTTATTTTAATTTCTCTATATAAAGTAATTAAAGGGATGACTATTAAGTTAGATAACTTTTAACTGGAGACTGATAGATCCTCACACTGACACTTGGTTTAAATATACATAAACCCTTTGATATAAAAATATTGGAAATAAAACTTTGTATCTATGCATTTCATCATCAGTATATAGCAAAATGTTACTTTCAATTAGAAAATCATAGGAAATTATTTGATGAGAAAATTTAAATATTTAGAAAATGGGAGTTGTGTTGTTTGAATGCAGTTCCCTATTAACAAGTAAACTGGTAGAGCAAAGAGGAGACATTTTTTCAGAATGAATATCTGATATGAATGGGGTCTGCAGTTTGAGAATGGAGAGAAAAAGGGTCTGAGTAAATTATGTACAGAAAAAGCAAAAAAAGAGGATGATTATCTTGCATATTACTAGCAAGCTTGCAATTTTAGCAGAGTCTCTTTCTATCACAATTGAAGATAACTTGGAAGGATGCCTTAATCATTTTCACATTTGAAAGTGCTTATTTTCCTCCACACTGGCTGGCAGCTCTACCTTAGATCAGCGAGGTCCATGACTGTCCAGATGCATAGCATAATCAGCACAGAATCTACCATTTGATCAAACAGCAAAAAGTAATTGGCATATCCATAGTATTTGTTTCTCCCTCGCCTTCATCTGCTATATTCATTCATTTTCTGGTTATGCTTTTAGTATTTGACACCAAAACCAGAAAATGGTCATTTGCTCTTTAGTAAATAGGATAATGATATTTAAATGCTAAAAAATAGATATAAAAATGGGTAGCTCTCTCTATATATATATATTTTCCCCCATTCAATCTTATTCTCTTATATATAAACAGCTGCTAGATTAGCAGAATCATTTTTTAAAAGTCAGTTTTAAAACTTGTCATTAATTTAAAACTTGTCACGTTAAAAAACTTGTCATTAACTAATTAATTATTGATTAAAACTTGTCATTAATTAATGTCATTAATTAATTGACATAATATTATGTCAATAATACTAATTATTGATAATGGAAGCTCTCCAAGATTCACTGATCAAAATGTGGTAAAAACAAGCAAGCAAGCACACCAGTGCCTTCCACGTGGCAACTTTTGAGGGGGACTGTTAAGGTAGGTTGGTGTCACAGAACTGCTGGAGATTTCAACAAACATTTATTATCCTGAACATTGATTTCTAAATATTAATGTGCTTTATGTTTCATAAATTTTTATCTATTCTTCAGGAGCCCTTCAAGAACATCTTTTTGTATCTTTGAATGTCATCCATAGATTGTTTTGTGGTGTTTTAATAGCCAATGTAAATTTTGGCATAATTACCAAAACTGTCATCAAATATATGTAACATTGACAATACAAATTTTAAATTCACCAGTTTTATTTGTTCATTATTATTTGGTACACTGTTTTATTTGCATTTCTTTGTGACTTAATGCACTATTATGGACTATTTTTTTACATGAAAAAAGCAAGTTCTGATAATCACATTAAATATAAAGTCCCATTCTGAACAAAATATTTACTGGATATTTTCATTTCTCTGACAAGAAAAATGTCATTTTAAAGATAATATAATTTGAAATACAATTTTAATTACCCTTTATTAGACTGTCTTTGAGTTTAAGATTCTTCCTAAAAATACAGTGGATACAAAGTTATGCTACAGAACATTTCTTGAATATGTAATGTTCCTAGGACATCATTTAACGAATCCAAGTTTTACAGCATTTAATAGACAAATGTCAGCTGAAAATCGCAAAGGAGTTTACAAAAATGCCTAACTGGCTGTGTGGAACTATTTTCAGTAGGTAAAGAGATTGGTTTATTGGATTATTTACTTAAATATCCCCACTGTGCTAAACACATAATCCCCCAAATGCAATCAATATGCAGAATTTTTATTTCAAGATTTTTCTCTCTCCCTTATTTGTTTACCTAATCAGACAGGGAGGGGATGTGAGTATGCATACAGTTTTTAAATTGACTCTAAGTTTTTGGATTTTTGATGGTTAAATAGAGACAGATGTAAAGAATTTATATTATAACCAGTATTCTATTATTCAATTTTCTGTTTATCTTATTTCTTTCTCAATTAAAGAGTCAGAAATATTTATATAATATGATCAAAATACTACAATTAAAATACAAATTAATTGTTCATCACTTGAAATGAAATGTAGCAACTTGAATTTCAAAGAGCTAAAACATGATTAATTTTCCATAAAATAAGCTGGCATGTAGATCAAACATTAGAATTCCTTAGACTGTACTAACACAAGATAGTCTACTCACATTAGGTTTTCTTACTGGTTTGAAACACATATGTTAAACCAGAAATATTAATCAAATCTAATCTCAAGAACTCTCAAGTATTTTAAAATAATCAGTATCTCAAAAATAAAGATGTTCTTTTCTACTCTTTTTTTCCTGGATAATATTTGAAATAAAACATTTAAAAAAAACATATTTAAAGTGTTTCACATATTCCAAAAAAGTTACTGTTGAAAATGATTTTTGTGATAATTTACAAATGACTTATTTTTCTGGATTCTATTTATACTTCACATCTTGAAAATATCTAATAACAGAAGAGTAGGTAGGAACTTTACCTCCTCAGGATGTTAGACTTATTTCTGTAACTGTGATGGTGACAGATACTCCCATGTCTGTAACAATCTGAAAAACATAGATTTTAAGTGGACATTACTTTTTTGTTGCCCCATGCAGCATCTTGGAATATTTCTAAAGAGGCATAAATATGATTGATAAATGAGTGACACCAGCGAAAGGATGTATTCAAAAGTTTCCAGCTCCTCTCCTCAAGAACTATGTGAGCAACAACTGTAAGAATTAGTTTTCTAAGAGCTCCAAATATCATCAAAGATTTGTAGTAACCGAACAAATATGACAAGTGAGTAGCAACTATAAAGCAGTTGGAAAGTTTTGTGACATTTTTATTTATTTTTTTCTCTGCTCTATCCCCCAGGTGCAGTCTTAAGAAGAGCAGTTCATGTTCACAGTAGGGGGTCCTGCTTCCTGGTGTTAGAAGGAAAACCAAAGTTCAAGCTGACAACATGGCACCATGTTCATCCCATGGGGAAAGACCAGTTTATTTGGTGAATAGTGTTTGGATAACCAGATTTCACATTCAATGTAATGAAATTAGATCCTTGCCTCTCACCATACACAAAAATAACTAAAATTGTCCAATGACTTAACTACAAGAGCAAAAAACTATAACTCAGAAGAAAACATAGAATTAAACTTTCATAAATCTGAGTTTTGTACTGGATTCTACATAAGCATAAATTTAGAAAAATAGATAAACTGAACTTAACAAATTTATACTTTTCTGCATCAAGTGATATTATCAAGGAAGTAAAACACAGCCAAAAGAATGGGAGGAAAATATTTGCAAATTATATTTCCAATAAGAAATAGAAAAATAAACATATGTATGAAGTCTTATATTCAAACAAGATGGCAAGCAAACCTATTGAAAAACGGACAAAATACTTCTCTAAAGATTAAATACAATGGATGGAAGTAACACATAAGAGACTCTCATCATTAGTCATGAGGGGAATACAAATCAAAACCACTGTAAGAAACCATTTCACAACTACTAGGATAAATAATCTAAAAATGCTAAATAGTTGTTTTCAAGAAGATGTGGAGAAATCAAAACTCCTATATTTATGATGAGAATATAAAGTGTTCATATAATATAGAGGACAATATTTTAGTAATTCCTCAAAAATTTAAACATAGTTACCTTATATAACTTAGCAATTCTAATCATAGGTATGTAGCCAAAAACACACAAATGAGCTAAAACAGGTATGTGTATATCAACATTCTTTCCCTCATTGTTCAAATTAGTCAAATGTTTAAGTAACCCACATTTTCATTAACACTTGAATGATAAAAAAGTAGGAATGGGATGGGATATTATTAACTAGAAAAAGAAATTAAATTTAAATATGCTATAACATAGGTGGACATTGAAACCACTATGCTAAGTGAAGTGAAATACAAAAGAACAAACCTTGCATCATTCCACTTCTGTGCTTTAACTGAATTGGCAACTTCAAAAGAGAGAAATAATTGCAGATTACCAGGGACTGAGGGATGATGAGAATAATGGAGTATTGTTAGAATGGTTATTGAATTACTGTTGTGAGTAAAGAAACAAGAACAAAATTGTGATTGTCCCACAATATTATAAATGCAATCAATGATCAGAATGTTCACTATAAACTGGACAGAATGTGTATGTTTTGCCACAATATAAATATTTAGAAATATGAACCACTTAATAGAAAATTTAACTATTATGATCAATTATTTCATAGATTCTTGTCAAGTTCTCTCTCTCTTAAGGAGATATTAGGCAAAATTGGTTACATGTGGAGGAATATTCTAGACACAAGACTAGTCATTATCACCTAAGTCAAATGAATTACCTCAGAGTATATTAAAACTTGCAGAGCCCAAGGTGGCAGTATTTCAGTCCCAGCCATATAGAAAATGGGAGTCCAGGTGTTGGCATTTTGTCAGGAGACTGGTTTGTTCAGGCTGGTATCGCCAGAGACCAGGTGCTCGTATTTTCTAATGGAAATAGATCTGTGAATTCATTGTGTTGATAATTTTAAATATTTGAGGGTATTTATACATTAAAATAATTACAGTAGAAGTATGTGGGTTATAAATGGTTTAATGTCCAAAACCCTAATGTTAGAATGTGCTTTTTAAAATAAATAAGTAAAATCTATATCCTTCAAAACTTTGCCTCTTGGAGTTTTGAGATTGAACCACAAAAATGTACACAAGAATGTTGCCATTTCAAAGTTTAACAAAAAATATTGTGAAGCTTTTATTGCACCTATTTTTCAGTTTACTCTATTCCTATTAACACTACAACCAACTTTTTCATCTTTCCTTAATATATTAATCAAGAATTAAAGAGCAAAATAAAGATGAAAACTGATTTCCCTTTGTTTTCAGTAAAAAAGTATTACCATATCAGCAGGAAAAATAGTTTTTCCAGTTTCCTCTACTGATGTGGAAAACAGAATTTGTTTTAAGAGTTACTGTTTAGTATCCAGGATAACAATCCTGAATTTTATTATGAATAAATCCCTAAATTCAGAAATAATTTCCTGTAGTCAACATTTAAAAATATTAGGGCTAAATTGGTGGTAATAATTTTCCTCAGCATATTTGCAATTTTATATGTTGTAATTTCAACCTATGTTTGCAAAAAAAAAAAAAATTGGTATGTATGTTGTAAAATGAAGCCTAATGTGAAGATTTTTCAAAAGCAAAGGAGGCAATAGGAACATAAGAACTATATTTTTCATGTTTTGGACCTAAGAAAATCAGAATGTACAACATTTTTTCTCTGTAATACCTCTCTTAAGATATGCATGATTGCTTCACTGCATATGCAAACAGATATAGGAGGGCCATTAAATGGAAGGAGAAAATGTCAGAATTTAAATGAAATTTTGAGAGTACCTAGTGTTTGACAACCTGGGTTTCAGTCACACTTCAGCATCTAGAATGAACCTGAATAGTGAATAAATAAATTACTAGGTAAACAGGATGTAATGATTCGATTTCTTGTCCTAGTTTTACAATCTTGTATCGCTATTTATTTTACACGATTTTCTCTGGATAAGATACATTTTTGTTATCTGTATCTTTTCCTTTTCAATCTTTCATAAACAGTGGCACTAGCCTGATCAAAGAGTGTATCCTGATAGTAGCAAAAAGGTCTTTATTTCACTACTTCAGAGTGGACATATAGATGTGTTTTTCAGCATGGGCAGTAAAAGTACCAGAGATTCTCTATATATTATATATTATCTATTGCTTAAACTACTCCACAAGCCACAGACCAAAATCTTCATCATGTATGGAAAATATATTATCAAAGAACTGGAGATTGGAGAGTTAGTTAGAAAGTTGAAAAGGATTATTCTATATACTATGCTCTCTCTATATCTGCATATTATACACGTAAATATATCTGTATGTATGTATGTATATCTGGCTTATATTTACTCTTTTTTCATTTTTGTTTTTTGTTTGTTTGTTTGTTTGTTTGTTTGGAGACGAGGTCTCTCTATTTTTGCCTGTGGAACTGCAAGCTCACGTTGCCCGGGGTACCACAGACTCAAGCAATCCCCAGGCTCAGCTTCCTAGGTAGCTGGGATTACAGACGCACACCACCATGCCCAGCTATTTTTTAGGACTAGGATTTGCTATGTGCCCCTGGAGGGACTTGAACCGCGATCCCTGGCCCAGGCCGTGACTTCCTAGGCTGCCACCTACAGGCATGCGGCAACATGCCCGGCCTTATATTTACTCTTGGTGAATATGAGTTATACAAACAATATATACAAACACTTGACATGCAAATTATAATTTAAAGATTTTGCACAGAAAAAAAATACTTGAGAAAAAAATGGTAAATTGCCAAAAAAATCTTTATAATAATTCTTAAGTGATGTATTAATTGACTTCATGATGTATTAATTCATTGTGCAATATGGAATTTAAAATGTTAACATTAAAAATCAAAGCAAAATAAATGTGGGAATGCATTATGACTTTAGTTTTGATATTATTAAACAAGTTAAACCAATGGACAGTTTTAATTTCTTTCTACCTTCTTGTCTTAAGGTAATCTGTAAATTATATTAAGTAAAGATAACAGAGCTGGAAAAAGAATGGTAAGTGACCATAATTTACCATTTAAAACTAAATTAGGTACAATAAAAGATAGATGTGTATAAAAATATTTTATACATCTGCATATTTCTAGCAACTGAAATTAATCAATGTTAGAAGCATAAGTTATTTATTTATTAACCCTGAATTTTCCTGCATTATTTTCCTCTTGTACAACTAAGAGGCAATTATCCCATGACTTGTATAAAGTGAGACTTTAGCACATGTCCCATCTCTGTCTCCCTGTGGTTTGCCAAAGCTACAATATCAGTTAAAATTTTATAGAACACATGTTTCTCTGTACAAGAAACAATAGTAGTATTTCTTCTAAAAAACCTGCAATTAGAATAAGTCCATTGGAGAGAGAGTTATACACCACATCTTTAGAAATAATAATTTCAGTTGTTCTTGATGTTTATTATACACTAAGCACCCTTCTGAACACACTGTAAGTACGACTTTATTTGAATATATCTTTCTTTAAAAATTATGTAGGTACATCTATCATCTTGGTCAAGGAATCTTCCTTCAGTGCCAGGATATAAAATAATCTGCCAATTTGCCTCAAAACTAGTAGATTAGTCTATGGAACAGCTCCCACTGAAATCTCTGAAATAAATTTGGCATCTATTTTTGTTTATTTTACATTTTAACTAGTTTACATGATAACCATTATTTAGGACAGCTGATTTTGTATTTTGTTAGGTGTCTTGACATTAGCTGAATGTTTTGAAAAAATGGCAGAGATGAGAATTGAATGACAAGGGACATACCGAGGTTTTATGCACCCTATTAAACTAGAGATAATTATAGAAAATTTAAGAATCTCACAGATAGGTAGATTTTGAAGTAATCTCAGATAAATAAATATATTTGGATACTTTATGGCAATGCATTTGCTAATTTTCAAAGCATTTGAGATTATCTCTTTTTATTCTGTATGCAAAAGGGAACTTTGCAACCATTTTTTCCCTTATTTTTTAAACAAATCATAAGCTTCTACACTAATTTATATAAGGAAACTTCTGAAGAGATCAATTAATAAGAAAATGTTTTCCAGTGATAATAGTTGAAACATAATTATGTTAATATGGAATTATTTTCTTAAAACTCAAGTTACAATATACTACCTTTCTTTAAAATATGGAGTACATTTTAAAATAAAGAACCAGGATGAGGAAGCATAATATTGAGATGGCATTATCAGTGGTTTTTCATATAAATCATGCTTTAGCTTTATGGATCTAACACATTCCACAGCTTCCATTATTTTTGAGTGATGAAGCAAAATCACATATTTCTACTGATGCATTGCTCTTTTGAAAGGAATAAACGTGAAAGATTGCTTTGGTATGCAATGCACACAATTTTATGCAAATATGTAATTTAATCACATCATATAGAATGTTTATTTGGTGGAACAAAAATAGTTTAATATCAACCATCAAAAAAGAAATGTTACCTTGAAAAAATATTCCAATAAATGTGATATGTAAGAAACTGCATGCTTTGGTAACTGATCAGAACAGCTATTCATATATTTAGAGATACACACAAGAATAAATACTTTTTACACATATTTAACCTGACCTAAATATTAATGCATAAACCAATTAAATCATGTTCAAAGTGATCTTATATTGCTAAATATAAATCAAGCCTTTCTAGCAAAACTTTTTTTTTAATTGTAATCACCTTGTAAGGGAAACTCAAAGGTAATAACCAAATAATTAAAGATAAGCTTCTTCAAAACAACAAAATAAAAAGTTTGTTAGCTCTATTTTAGCTCTATTTTTTATTTTTTCACATATATGTAATGCTACTTCTGTTGTTAATATTGTGACATTAATCAGGGACAAACACCTCCATATAATGGATTCACTGATACATATTCAAGTGATTTTAATATTTTCTGCAATATTTTTTCATTTTTAAAAACATTATACTTAGAACTAGATGATAGATATCTATCTAGTTCTTATCTATCTAGTTCTTTCTCTTTCAGAGAAAGTTCTGAAAATTGGGAGTGCAAGTCTGCCATTTTGACTCTGGGTGTGTGAAGTAGACTTTTCTGAGGGTTGTTATAGATCTGCTGGGAAGATGAGGTTGAAAGTGAGTCATGTGAATTAGGGGAAAGAGAGATGAACCATAGGACTATTAAGCACTGAGCACAAAAGTCAGGAGGTATGAGGAAGATCAGCATGTTCAAGAGGCTGAAAGAAGGCCGTCACAGAACAAAGAACTGTAGAGGCTTAGTTTTAGAGGAGCTGACAAGTGTGAATGATTCAAGGTCATAGTGAACACAGAATAGGGTTTTAGATGTAAATATGCTGAGAAAAAGCTCTTGGTATATTAGTGGGATATTGTGATCCAGCACATATAATATTAAGGCCACTCAGTTTTGTACTTTCAGAACAGTAACTATAGGGCAAGATCAGAAGTAGAGATATGGTAGGAGCCTCGTGTTCTAGCCCAGGCGGACTCTGATGAAAGCTTTGCCCACAATTGCAATGAAGAAAAAAATGGACAGAAATCCATAAAAAAATTCTAAGTACAAACAATGAACCAGGAAAACATTCACACCTTGTTTCTAAGAACCAGTTTTCTACAGATCAATAAGAAAAAAAATAACCTGAGTGGCAAAGTAGATAAAGATCATTAACATGCAGCCTTCAGACAGGAAATAAAAACACTTCTTATACATGGTAAGCTGCTCAATCTTTTTCTTAATAAGAAAAGTGAAAATTGAAATTTCACAGAAATAACTTAATGGGAATATTGGTAAAAAGTTAAAACGTGTAATAGAATATAGACTTTGAGATGAAATGAAGGAAAAGATACTCATTATATTTCTAGGAGAAACATAAATTGTTACACTCTGTATGGTGGGCAATTTGGAGATATCTATCAAAATTACCAATGTAATTGTCCTTAGACCATACAATCATGTTTATTATAATTTATCTTACAGATAAATCTTCATTCTACATTCTTATAATAGCTGTCAGTTCGTTACCAAAATCTCTCAGATCCATAGCCTTCAATCAAGACTCTCAGCATTTGATGTGTATTTACTTCAACGCTCTCATCCTTGAAGTTGAATAATTATGAAGTGTGTTGTTTCTTTTTCAGATTTTGCATTTTAACATCCTGTAAGGTTAAAATCCTGTTACTTCAAAAATTCAATAATGAATTACCTTTGTGTTAGCAGGATTCAAAATGTTGATAAGATTCTATTAGGGGATATTCAGCTATCGTTGATTACTGAGCTCATACTTTTCCTATATGAAACATTTTCAGATTTATGTTGGAGGAGCAATTTTTCAGCATGTTTTCATTAACTTATTAATTCATTTTTAAAAAAATATTGATTTAAACATTGATATAAAATATTGCTTTTACATTCTATTTTTCTAGACCTTGTTTCCAGTGCTGATGCAATTATACAATATTCTCAAAAACACTTCAAGTGAAAATAGCCAAACATTAAACAAAATATTATTTCAGCCACATATACATTTACAAATACTGTAGAATTATGCCACAGAATGACTGTAGGACTCCCAGAAGTCAGAAAGCTTATTAATATATTATATAAAGTGACAAAAGAATATCTTCTAAGTTAGATTTTATTATGAAGCAAAGTGAAAAAGACAGTGTCATGGCTTTCTAGGGGAACAGCTTTTAAAGCAGTAAAAAAAAAAAAGAAGAAAATGGAAAGTCTCTGAACTAAGGGTATCCCTCTGCTTAAAAATTAAGGCTTCAAAAGAATGGACAATAGGGAACATAGTATAAAAAAATAAGAGACGTGCTACAGGGATGAATTGCACTGGGCATTGAAGGTGACCCTCTGGACTTCAGTTTTTATTATCAGTGAGCGGGTACAAAGAGAAGCTATTGGGGGAGTTAACTTGCTGTGACATCTGTTTTAACAAATGTACCCTGAATACATGTTGAAAATAGATAAGAGAACAAGAAATGATGTGGGGCAATCGACGTTATATTCTTTTTGATGCTGTAGACTATAAAACAGATTATCCATCAGAAATGAAGCTTTCATTTCCCCAGCCGCAAAGAATTGGTGGCAACTGGTAACTTCTAACTAGGTCTGTGCTATGAATTTCCCGTGGCTGGAGGAAAATGTCTCAATTCAACCTGCTTTCTTCTAGACTGATTATTAGTGCAACTGATTCACCATTTTTCCTTTTATCTGACCACCATCATTTAGTATCAGAATTGTGTGTTTTTTGCTTTGAAGAGTTAGTTAGCATCTTTAGATGCTGAAACAACTTGTCCCAGTTCTGCTTCTGGTACACCTGGCTTAACATCATGGGTAGAAGAGGTGGTTCTAGCCAACAGAATCTGTTTATATAATTCTGAAATCATATTCCTCTCATTAACCAGATAGCAGCCAACTGAACCAGTGTGGTCAGTGGAATAGTACTGATTTTAAGCATATTAGATATTTTAACATGTAATTGATAATAACTTTATATGTCATGTTGTTGGAGGCATACAGGTGTTGAATTCATTGTCATGCCATTAGATAGAAATCAGGTGATGACAGTTACAAGAACTATGGAATTCACTGGTTAATATCACTATTGTAGTAAACAGAGAAAATGATAAATTCAAGTAATTCATAGATATTTGAAGAGATGGTAGAAAGTTAGAAAGTATCAATAGAAAAAGTGAAAGAGGTCATAATCCCACAACCAGGGAAATATTAATGCTGATCATCCAAACTAGATCTGACTCTAAGAGTGTTAGAACTTCCACTTGAGCATTTTTTTGCTCAACGGGACAGACATGTGAAGGGATAGATTTGGAATAGAAACATCTCTGCCAATGGTTCAAGAATACCGAATAACCAAATCTCCTGGAAAGTGGTTTTATTTAGATAATTATAGCTCTTCTGAGGAGGGTTTCATCTAAGACACATTTCTCAAAAAATATAATGTCCTCTGTGAGAATTTTCCCCATATTCCTTCTTGGTCATTTAACCAAATCAGAATTAAGTTTCACCATGTACTTTGGAAATGTTGAACCCATAAATGAGGAAAGAGATCATTCAAAGTTGGAGTTGTTGGACATAGTTAATATATACTGACAAGAAACAGAGAAGCAATCTTACGTCTAAAATTTTTAGGTACTAAACTGAAATAGAAGGCTCAATGGGAGCTTAGTGATACAGAATTTTATGGTATGGAAAAAATACGGAATTCAGTAGATTTTAAGAGTACCTGGGGTTATTCTTAGTATATATGGCTACAAATATATGGATCACATTTAATGGAATGAAGGTTCCAGATATTCATGATAGATTGGGTAAAATCAAATAAAAGATTGAGCCAGTAGTCATGATAGTATGACTGCATACTTCAGGATGGCCCAGAAGACATTAGCTTACTAAGGTTATAAGGAAAGTACTTGCTATAGACTTGACAGTAGACCCAGAGAGGTGTACAGTCTGATGTTTCATAGCTAGTGTCGGTAATATTCATTTTGACATATGGCAATTTTTACTGGCTCTAGGAATTCTAGCCAAAATGTTTAAAACTTAATTTGTTAGCAAAAATAAGCAAGTTTTCTATTTTCTGTAGCATGAAGCTCACCATTTTCCACATTGCTAATGACAGTATTTCCAACGTTTATAATTAAATTCAGTTATTCACTGATTCCCAGAGATATCTTTATTTTACTATTCTAGACAGAAAATTTCAAAATCTTTCTGACTATTAATGAGTTTTTTTGGATTCAGTTAAAAGCAAATAACTGGCCAAGGATTGCTCTTAGATTTGTTATGCCTCAGAATTCATAGTTTCTTGGGTCACAATAAAATATTTGAAAATAATTATAGCGGAGGACTATGAGTTCCTTGGTCCTGAGTAAGGTGTGTTAGGTATGATCCTGTACCTGGGAATTATAGTGTTTTAGTTTAATGCTAACAAAAAACAGAAAACAAAAAGTAAAAGTAAAATAAATACATTCATTTTGAAATTAAAACATAAACAATTTTTCTTAGTTTTGTTTGCCATGAGACTGGTATAAGCAATGTAAAAATGACATTTTATGAACTTTAGAACAGTGATATCAAAACTGACCCCAGAACCTCCCTTAAAATATTAGCTGAATTTAGTTTGATATAAATGTACTGAGTACAATACATATAAAAGACAAATTAGTGTCAATGAAATTAACTAGGTTGCTATAAATCCCATCTCTCCTTAAATTATTAGCCTTACTAGAGGCCATAGATTTTTAATAAACTACTTTCAATTAGTGATATTAGCAAAAATAATTAAATTAGCATACAGATAAATATGAAATTCAAAATAACATGAAATATTAATTGCATTTGAAATTATGTATGAAATATGGTAGGAAACTATTAATGATTAAACTTTTTACAATTGCACATTATATTTGTTTAGTTAGTCCTTTGTTTAAAATTTGCCTTTTATTTTACATTTAAGGTCAAACATACTTGAAGATTCAAGCAGAAGAAAAATATCTACCTAATATTTAAAAATCTCTAGCTGTTGCTATTTATTTTCCATTAAACTAATGACTTCAATAAAACAAAATTAATAAAACTAATAGTATTTAATAACATTTTATATTAAATTAGTACTTTAAATACTAATTCATAATTTAGTTAATGAAATTTTAAATTAGTAATTTAAATACTAAATCAATTTAAATTAGTAATTAAGTAGTATTTGATTTGAAGCCTATAGGATTTTTGGTTCATTGTCCTTTTTTGTTTGATTTTATTTTTTGAAGGAAGGAAGGCAATGTTTCTTTTACTGTGCTAAGGTTATATATTTGTTTAACATCTTTTTAAAATAAACCACTAAATAAATAGATGGGTAAAATAATTAACACATGCCTTCAGCTAACTAACACACATACTATATATAGTTTCAAGAATGGATCAGTACATCAGGTTAGCTAATGTATGAAGAATATACATTCTATCTCATGGAATAATTTTATGAAAAGATCAAAGAAAAATAATATTATCTTTAAATAGTGTTTCTTTAAGTCCCAATAGCTTTTAACCACTTGAATATTTTAAGGTGAAATAGCACATATTTATATTTTAAAATATATTTATAAAAGATAAGTAAGTAGATTATTGCATACCTAATGAAGTAAATAATAATCAAATAGAAAGAGAAAAGTATTACATTCAATTTGGACTAAAAATATTATTTAGTGACTTGTAATGCAGTTTCTTTTAACCGCATATCTGATATCATTTAGAATTTAGAAAATGGAACAGTGAAGAAAAATGTAAGTATGAAAGATCATTTTCAGCATTATGATTCAGATATCCTTGTTTTAATGAATATTGTTCATAGCAATTTTTGCTATGACATCAAAAACATCATTATCTTAGATCAAATAAAAATAAGTGTTAAGTTTATATCTTCTGTAACTTAAAAAAAAGCTTGAGATCTCATATATATGATTTTATTTTGTGATTCATTTTTCTTAGTACTCTATTCTAATGGTTTCTCAGGTTCACCTACAATTATGCCTCTACCAAGCCTTACAGTATGTAATCAGCACAAGTTTTCAACTCAAATTGAAATCAAGAGAGATTCAGGTTTATTTTTATGGGTTGAACTCCAAATTTATACTATTGTTTCTAAGAATTATTTTAAAAACAACTTATGTTCCTGTTAAAACTAATTATCTTTTGGTCTTTTCTCAGTTAAGGCTATCTATTCAAGGGGATGAGTTGATTTTTTTTTTTTAATGAAACTGAGTTATTACTCCCAAATTACCTTTTGGAAAGGTTAGAAACTGGATCATACTTGACTTTAGGATAACAATGGTAAAGATGTAAAAAAAAAAAAATCAGTGAGTTATCTTCAGTATAGGTAACCCACAGTTAGTTTTTGAAAATACAACTTTTATTCAAGGAAGATGGCAAGAAAGCCACAGGCTCTTGCCTTGGTAAATAGTTGCCAACAAAAACTCAGATGAATTTAGAAATTCACATTCTGGTGTTTGCAGGGATTCTTTAATATTTTTTATCTCCTCACCATCTTTATCAACCTTTATTCTGAACACTTCTATAAGAAATGGGTATTCATAAAAATATATATATTGTTAATGGTATTGCTAAGTACAACTTAGTAAAAAAAAACCCCACACATTCAATGTTCTATAGGGTAGGCAGATGCATTTAAATGTAGCATTTATGAAAGTATGAATTGATCCATATGAACTAAGACACACTGATTTTCCATTTTCTTGCATTCTTAGTGGGAGAAGTGGTGACTTGAAGGAGATATATTTCATTTTTGTGGCAATTCACTGAACAGTAGTTTGTTGTATAACCAGTAATATGTCTGTCCTAGAGCCATTTTTCTGCATGGGAATTGGCTTCATACACATTCAAATGGTAGCAGGAAGCATGAGTGTGTCTGCTGAGATACAAGCCACATCACAGCAAAGAATATACTATCATTGTGAGCTGAGATCTCTTGATAAAACAAGTGCTTCCTATGGACGGTTTTAAGATCTAGATTTAATTTCCATGGGGAAACATGCTATTTAAATCATAGTATTCTATTCTGAAATAATGCAGAAATTCACTGCAGGCCAAAATTTGAAAGAAGACATACAAGTTTTTGATAAGGTGTATTTTGCTTTTAGTTAGAGCACATCAGCATTCCCCTTATTTTGGAAGTTTGAATTCATATTAATTTCACTCCTTGGAGCCCTCTTATTTGAGCAGAATGACATAGTTTTATGCTTTTAAAATGATCTTTGTATTTTTCTTAATTTACATTATTTCTTATGCCATTCAAATCATGTATAAGATTTTTATGTGTCCTCCTTAGAGATAGTTGTCTAATTTCTGAGTAGTCTTTTTCTTGAATTTTCTATTGTTTGTAATTATATACAGTTTTCTATTAACACGTTGTTTTGTGCACTATCACAAATTAAATATCTTTAAAGATCATTCCACCCAAATAGAGGGAGAATGAAATGAAATGTTTTGAAAATATTTAAAGTTAGCAATTACAGAACATATTGCAGTGAAAAAATATTGATTTAAAATTTATCTATGATTTAATTATATCTATATTTTCATCCAAATATCATAAAAATCACTAGTGCAAAATAGTAGAACAGTTGAACCCAGTTAGTCTTTAGCATTTTAGAACTAAACGTTTCTTGAAGATTATTTTGAAGAGTATTTTAGACAAAAGCTTCTACTTTTAGTATATATGTGTTCTAGAAGAAACTTATGTATAAACAAATTTAAGCAGTATCAGTTTTAATTTGTAATGCTTAAATTTGAACCCGATAAAATGTTTTAAAAACAGGTTTTTGGAATAGATTTAGTTTTAGATAGCAGGTTACAGATAAAGTATTATTCGTGTTTAATGTGTTTTGTAAGGTGGGTATGACAATTTAATGAAAGATAATATTTTATCATCCTTGATATGTTATTAAAAAAGAAGTTAAGTTGACATGAGATGAAAATTAAAGATAAATGAATAATATATTATCTAGACCCTGCCATTTAAAAAATGTGAAAATCTGAATACTGACTGGAGAAGGATATAAAAACATATGAGATAAACAAAAGGAAATTAAGAGGTTAAACAAAATACTAAAATTGCATAAATGAATATATTCTGTTTATAAGAAAATACTGAGGGGCATAGGACTTATTGCTAAATATATGCTAAACAATAAAAAAAAAAAGGATGAAGATAACGGATCAATAGCCACCAAAAAGAAAAGATAAAGATCAATTCTGTTATAAAAATCATTTTGTTGCTGTTATAAGTAGCCTACAGTTAAAATTATACATAGGTGATATCACATACTTAGGGGTGGGTTCCTGATAATCAGATGACTTGCAATAATTTATTCATCCATTTATTGAGTAAATTATTTGTTGAGATTTTATCCATCTACTCTTATATGAATTAGGTAAGTGAAATGAAATAAGTTCAAATCAAGAAAATTAACTCTTATTGGAAGAGATAAGCACTTTAGTTATTCCTATGTCTTTCAGATAACTGTAGAAGGGTGTGAACCTATAGGAAGGGTGTGAAAAATAAACATAAAGGAAGAAGGGTGTGAAAAATACAAATCATAGAAAATTTTCCATAACAGGGGTTTTGACTGAATTTTAAAAGATAAACCAAAAGTATGATAGGCATAATTCATCAAGGATATAAAAGTTAGAAATTTTTTCCACAAAATTGATCATTTACAAAACAATTTTCTATTATTCCATATCAGGAACCAACAGTGGAGGTTATAATTTAATTTTGTTTATAATTTAAACAATTTTGGGAATCTGTTTTTGTGATCTAAGCAGAAAATATGTTCATATGCATCAAAAAGTTGTATAATAAAGACAAACAATAAGCATAGATACCCCGCAATACACATAAATACAATAACCAAAGAAAATTTGGTTACTGGACATAATAGACTAATCTAGATATTACTGTTCTTTCACTGGCCTCTTCTATTTATGACACAGTATAAAGTTACTTGAAATTAGTATAATAACTTGAAATAATTAAATGACAATAGACAAAAAATTATGAGAAAATAGTCAAAGACAAAAACTATGTAAAAAGTTATGGAACTTGCATTATTGGAATTTAAAGCATAGTGAATCTGTAAATGCCTTGTTTATATAATATTTTCTTTTTAATTTGTATTGACAGAGGAGGATTAGAAGACTATTGAAAATTAGTATCTGGACTTTCCCACAAAGTCACAAATGACTTATTCGACAGAAGGTCAGCTGTTCTTGCATACATTACTGAAGACATTGAAAGAACTCAAGAATTTTGTAAAAATAATTAAACAGCTTTGTCTTTCAAGAGTGAATTAATAGTTGATTCAGATAGTGTTCTCAGCTTAGTGGGATTGCAAGGGGAAGATTCCAGGGCATGTGTTTCAAGTTTTCTAGGTCAATCTGGCATTAAGAATGTCTTTTAAAGAGGAACAGTCAGTCTCTCATTTTTGGAATAAAGAATGAACTCTTATGGCATTAGCCCTCCCAATTTGTATGTGATCAATCATTGTCACAGCTCGAAAGACAATAGAAACATCTTCGGTTGACCTTGCTCTCATCAAAGATCATATTTAGGATAAGTCATCTTTCACTTATCAAGGTTCTGTATTGGTAAGAAAATGTAAACCGTCATTTGTTATGTATTTTTGTCTCACAATTAATATTTTATATGTAATTAGTTTTCTTACATAATTTCTATTGTATACAGGAATCCTTAAGAGTATGCTAGTGATGGTCTCACTTTGGGAGCTAATGAAAGGCAAAAACTGTTAAGGGTGCTTATATGTTTTATTTTTTTATTTTATTTGTTTTTTTGAGACTAGGTCTCGCTATTTTTGCCCATGGAACCGCAGGCTCTTGTTGCATGGGGTACCACAGACTCAAGCAATCCCCAGCCTCAGCTTCCCAGGTAGCTGGGATTACAGGCGTGTGCCACCACGCCCAGCTATTTTTTTGGAAGTAGGTCTCGCTACGGGCCCCAGGTGGGACTTGAACCGCGATCCCTAGCCCCGGCCGCTTCATAGGCTGAAGCTTACAGGCACGAGCCATCGTGCCCGGCTGGATGCTTGTATGTTTTAATGTATAATATATAAACCGGGGGGAGAGGAAAAAAATATGAATTAGTGTGTAAAACATAAATTGCCTTACCAACAGCTATAAAATGCTCAAATTCTGAGTTACATTTTGTTGTTAATAGCAAAATTAATAAAGACTTCTAATGATACAAGAAATAAAAGCCCTTATTATCTGGGAGAGACTAAGCACAAAATAGTACAATTTTAACAGAATTCACTTCTTGTTGAGACTATACTCAACATCAAAACTAAGTGAACTAGAAGCAGAGTCTATTTGAAGCACTTTCTTTTATAATTCAGTTTAATCATTGATCCAATGATTCATTAGTCATTTCTTACATGTGTAGTCTCAGTTATCACTATATACAACATTTTTAGAAGTTAAATGAATTGGGTTGCATATTATCTATGTTTATTTTGAATGTATAATAGGCACATATGTTTCTTCTTACATATACTTCATACTCTTTTCTCTAAACAAAAGTAAACACCAAAGATTCAAGACCTCAATATCATCATTTCAATCCTGAACTGATTTTAAAAAACCAGCTAGTATATGTAAGGAAGATTTTACAGGAAGGTTGACACCATAAAATTACAAGGCAATTTAAACAGCCTTTCAGATACACTGTTTTATTTTTCTTACATTTTGAGAACATTGTTAGTATCATCAGCTTCATATATCAACTCCAATGGAAAATCATCCCCATAGGAACTCATTATTGGAGGCACTGTGCCTCTGGAGAGCTCAACTCCTAACCTTGACTTTTTTTCATTCTTTTATACTCTGCTATAGCTAAATAATAGAGAGGCTTAGTGCAGCATGCCTAAGTTTATCAACAAATCCAGTGGCTTTCTCCAAGGAAGAAATTTGAGACTCTCTGCATGACTTTCAGCCTGGATAGCAGCTACTATAATAACAATGAGTGTTCTAAAAGCTCATTGGAGGGATATTACTGCTTTGTCCCAGTATTTCTATAAGAGATTCCAGTGAAAATGTCTCTTTGTTTCAAAGACTTCCTACACCCAACTCTCACATTTCCTTGCAGTTGGTCAGTCTAGCAAAGATTTCTTCAGTTAGTCTTTGGATATCATCATATAGGAAGCATCATTCCCAAGAACCATAGCTCACTTGATATTGGATTTTTACATACAAATGTTTTCTGCCTGAGCCTTCAGCTAGAGACTCCCAAGAACTGATTGCCACATTTTTTTTTCTCCTGCTCTCTTTTCATGCTTATTTTTCCACTAACGTGCTGGTTTCATATTTTCAATCCTTAAATAGAAGGAATAGTAATTCCTCTTCATCTTGTTATTTTATATATCACAGGAACAAACTGTCTTTTACATGAATCTAATGAGATGAAATGTGGTAATTACTGACAGGAAGTGGACAAGAGACCTTCTCGTCAATGATTTTAACTTAGGAAGAATTTTGGTTTACTGGCTTTGTTCGGGGCTTTCAAAAAACTTAAATTTTCATCTTTGTACTCACAGATATTTTCCCTGCACTTTCTCAAGTCTTAAAATGTTTCAAATAGCAGCTCACATGACAAATAATTGAAATCAAACTACAAAGAATTAAACTTAGGGAAACCCTGGTGGTAGCCATCACTTATCAGTTGGGTGGTTCTGTTGGTATTAGTCATACAGATTTGGAGAAATTACCAAAACATGTCAAGTGATTACTCATTCTTTTGACTGAAAGGAGAGAGTCTAAGAGACCCTGAAGGACCAAAAAAATGTACTCTAGCCCTCCCATCTCCTCTGACCTCACCACTTTTGCCTCCCAGTTCTAATATCTACATGACTTTAACCTTTACAAATTACCTCTTCAACTCTCTTGTTAAGACCATATTAGTCAAACAGCAGTTAAATGCCAAAACAGTGCCTCTTTCTTCAAGTAGTATTTAACCAACTATCCCCAATAACTAGTTCAACCCTTTTGTAAAGTCTTACATTACACTATGCTTATCTCTCAAAAGTTAAAACACCCATTTAAAGGAGTATTTTAATGTGAATAAAGGATAAAAATTAATAGTTCATCCAATTTATTTTCTACCACTTTCCTTACAACTGTTACAGGACAAAAACTTTAAATTGCTACCAGATGAGAACCTGTTTTACGTGCTGTTTTGTAGCACTTCTACTCCTCTGACACCAAGAACCAAGTGAAAAAACAAATGCAACCCTTCACTTATATTTGATTTTATTCCTTTCATATTATGAATTAAATAAAATTTGTCATAGTCCTCCAGAGGCATGATAAACCCACTTGTTCTAAACAATTGTGGCATTCATGAGCCATCCAGGGGTTTGCTGATCCTTTGTAACACACTGTCCAATCATTCTTTATAGTTACTCTCTTGCTACCCATAGGGACAAGTTTGAAGCATGTGTTGTTTGCAAAAATTGGAACTGGAGAGAAAAAACAAAGTGAAAAAGCTGTACTGAGCTGTCAGAAAGGAAGAAGAGATGCCGGTTCCTCCTGCAGTATTCCTGCCATGATTCACTTGTTTTTTATCCAAATCATGGTACCTGAGGAGTTCGTTACTATATTATCCATTGTTTCTTAGCAGGAAAATAATACTCCTTGATGGTAATATTAGAAGCACAAATACAAAACCTTTTCTAGTCTTATTGATATAAACTTTCTGTCTTATAGCAGTGGTCTGATTAAAAGGCAAGTAGCAAATAGAAAATGCAAAGAAAACCTCTTCCTCATAATTTTTACTTTGATCTTATAATACTATGCAGCTTGATAAATACCTTCTGTTGGATTGCTGCTTAGAAAAAAAAACAAAAACAAAAACAAATCTTGTAGTCTAGGATCAGTACAGAAAAGCTATTGACTCTTTCCTGCCCATCTTGTTGTGGTTGTTCAAGTGCTTCATGTTTTTATTTTATGAACATGTTTCTCAAATTCAACAACCGAATGGTTTTTACTTAATCAAAATAATCAGGGCTGTCAGGACACTACTAATTATAGCATAATATAGAAATATACTTCAGGGCACAATCCTTAAATATTTAATCAGATTCTGAACCTGTGTTAGCTTATAGCAAGGGAGTAGAAAAATTGAATATTTGAAAGATTTGTCCATTGTGTTTAATCAATGCTCTCATTAACTTAAATATGAAAATGATACCTTCATTTTTCATTCAACCTAGTACACTTTTGGGAGACCTCAGAATGGAGGAATGTTTTCTTTTTCTAAAAAAGGGGATGTATTACTTATTTACTCTTGGACCTTAAAAAATAAGTTCCATTGCGCTTTCTCAAAGCAATATATATGAAAAGACAAGATTATTAAAAATGTTTAAGTTTGAATCATGTATAAAAGCTAAGTGATAGGAAAATAAATCAATCTTGGGTTGTTTTACTGCTGCTTTGGTAAATTGATTGTCATTTATTATTTGAGAAAGTCATCAATATTATAGAGGGCAGGAAGAAAGAAAGAGGTCTTGGACTTTTGTAAAATGTCCTTAGAATTAGAACATTTCCAGTTTTCATAGATGCCTAGTGTATATTTTTCACCACTTACTATTTTGATTGGTCACATCAATTGCTGTTTACAAAAAAGAAGAAACTGAAAATGAAATGCAATTGCTTATATTGAATTCTAGAAAACATGATTCCAATTCTGTTTATAGAGTCATATTAGAATGTCTCAATAGCAATGAATTCCTTTAAAATATAAGAGAATTCTTTTAAAATATAAGATATATATATAAGATTTATATATAAAGTATAGGAGAATTCCTTTAAAATATAAGAAAAGGCCAGGCACGGTGGCTCATGCCTGTAAGCTACAGCCTATGGAGCAGCAGGGGCTAGGGATCCCGGTTTGAGTCCCGCCTCGGGCCCATAGCGAGACCTAGTTCCAAAAAAATAACTGGCTGTGGTGGTGTGCGCCTATAATCTCAGCTACCTTGGAAGCTGAGGCTGGGAATTGCTTGTGTTGGTGGAACCCCAGGCAATGAGAGCCTGCGGTTCCATGGGTAAAAATAGCCAGACCTAGTCTCACAACAAACAAACAAACAAACAAATAAATAAATAAACAAACAGACATAAGAAAAGTAATGCCATTACTATATGATTGTTCAATGCATTTATATATTGCATATATATATAATATACTCTTGAATTTTTGAAATATTTGTTAGTTTAAATCTTCTGATTGTAACTTCCAATTGCAACACATTCTGATACCTCTGGTTGTAACATCAAGTCTCAGCCCAAACAAATTTCCTATTCAATGACAAAGTCTTGAAATTCAGGAATATTTCTGTTGGCAAATTCATCTCATTTCTCACAACAACTTAAATCATGTTTTCTACAGAAGTCTGAAATTACACAATTCTCTAATAACACTATGTCTCTAACATTCTATTTTCCAGTTTCAGGATACTTTCCAATTAAACTCTTCTAGATGTTTAAAGATGAGAAATGGAATTTTTGGTTTCTTTAATTTTACTGAAATAAAATGGATACATATGATATGTTATTAGTTTTAAGAATGCATGATAATAATGTTCTCATATCTATTGTGAAATAATTTGCACTTATAAGTGAACATTCATCTACTCACATGGTTACTTTTTTTCTTTTTTTGAGAGCTTTTAAGATTTGAAATCAGGTTAAATATAGGCAGAAGCCTCTAACCAACAAGCCACTGGGAAAAAAGTAGTGTTCTTAAAATGTAACTTCCACCGCCCAGTTTCTTACCAGATTTGTATCACCCACATGCACAGTAGCAGTTGCTAAAGTCACAAAGCAATTTAAACAACAGGGCTTTATTTACAAAGAAAATTAACCAGGTAAATGAAAAGTCCTTAACACCACAGGTGGCCAGTTATTTTGCTCCAAATACCTTTTAGTCTGAAGGGCCAAACACATGTCCAAGAAGGTGCCCCTTTGACCCTTTTCAAGCCTGAGATAGGCACCCTGCAAAGTCCAGTCTTTCTTTTCTGTCTTTGCTCTTTTCTCCAGCATTCCTACCTGCTTCACTTCCCCAAGGATCTTCAAAGTTTTCCAACAAATACTGATGCAAACTCAGCTTTCCAAATCCCTGGCTTTTCTACCAGCTTTGCAGCTAGCTTCCATGCCACCTTGCTGCGGCTCCATGTCCTTCCTTCACCAGGTCCACCTTTGGTGGTGTCTGGCCACATTCACCAGGTCTGCCCTCAGTAGCCACTGGTCACCCCTGTCCTGTCAGTCTGGCATCTGACTCCACACTGGCTACTTCTCTGCTGGCCAATCTCCCACCCTGACTCCTTGCCACCACCAGCTCACTCTCCCAGGGAGCTGCCCCCAGCCAGGTCATGTGCATCTGTTCTATCAGCCTGCCATTCTCCTCTTCTTTTTCTTCCTATCTCTGGCTCCTATTTTTATGCACCCTTTTGAGCTTCTTGCAGGTCTTTCACACCTGGCCCACCAGGGCAGTATGGCATCCAATACAATTTTCTATGGTGTCACTACCCCGGTATCAGATTTACTCTCTTTAAATCTTTCAAATATATAATATCTCACTATTAGCTATAACTACCATGAGTACATGAATTTTATCTCCCAAACTTATAACAGGGAATGCATGCCTTTTACTTGCCACCTTTCCCTCTCTGCCTCTGGAAACCACAGAGTTGTCCTCTTTCACTAAGAATTTGATATTTTTTAGATTCTTGCATAAACGAGATACTGCTAGTAACAATAAAAAGCCCCATTTATAGGTAGCATTTCCTGTGAGCTTCTGTACTTTATGTTCAAAAATGTAATTCCTCACTTATTTTCCTGATTGGAACCTGTCACAGGCTTGCTTGTTTTTCAGAACTGAAAATGATGCCAAAAAGATAACTTGTACAGAGCAGTTTCCCAGCCTTTTGCTTGGCCTGTCACATAGCAGGATGCAGTGTGTTGTGTCATTGCACCTATTTACACGAATACATAGATCACCATCATGTTAAAAGAAAACACACAGAAGAGTAAATACCTACATGTGGTTTCTGGGTAAACAAGGCATAATAATCAACTTTTCCTCATGTGTTTTCTTAAACCATGTTTCAAAATTACTATTTTATGCATGTTTCAATATTACTATATTATAATATTATGAAATTTTTAAGCAAAGGTCCACACACCAATAGAGAGACTGGTTTTATCATTTCACTTGCAATGTGGTACTATAGATACAACGTTTTTATTATATATAAATACATAAAACTTAAATATATATAGCAAATATAGTATATATGTATAAATTTAAGTTATAAAACAATGTAAGTAGACAATTTCAGTATTCTACAATTTAGAGGCCGGTAGTAGAGATTACATAGAAATTATTTTTAACTAAAAAGTTAGTGGATTCACTGACATCTTTTTGTGAAATAAAAAGGTTCAATTTTTAAAATGGACTGTTAAATGGACACTCTGTACTGTCGGAATGACAGGACCTTAGCGTCCACATATTACACACCATTTATAGTACTGGAAGCATGGGAGTAGTAGCACAATAGGCTACAGAAGGAAATTGCAGCCTCGCTGAAGCATGAATGTAGCCTAATTAACAAAACTAAAGCTGCTACATTTATACTCTCTTTTCATTTATCTTATTTCACTTGCATGATATATGCGGCTGCATTCAGTGAATGTGTTTCACTGGCACACGCAGCATTTCTTGTCCACCTGCTGTATCTTGACTGCTTAGCTCAGGATTCTGTAAGTACAATTATTTTTCACTCAGTAGTACTCTAATTAAAGTCGACAATGTCATGGAATGTCTTCCATTAAAAGCAGTTGGAAATATTCCATCTTTGGAAGCACATATGAAAACATTTTTTAAGTTTTAATAGGTTATGCATGTGGATTGAATTTATTTCAACAAAATCCGAGCTAAATTATCCCCTACTATTTTATATGCGTATATATTAACTTATATTAGAGCAAATTTGGAAAAGATGAAAACAAATGGAGCTCACATTTCTTGATCACAATCAAAGCTATTCCTCTCTGAAAATTCTGCCTCTAATTTTCTTTAAAATATACTTTTGTTTTCCCTCCATCCGGTGAAACAACCTACTGCTTTGTTTCATATGGCTGCAACATTGTAAATCATATTATCTTATTTGTGGTAGTGAAGACTCATGTATGAGAATATCTAAAAACAAAACAAAACAAAACAAAAAACACCGTCTGCTGTAAAATGTACAATTAAGGTAAGATATTTAATAAGAGTGTGACAGTTTTCTCTATGAAACATGACTGATTATATGACCCTCAGGGCTTTATTAATTTCTAAATTTATTTGACCATTTTGGTTTTTCTTCTAATCAAATATAATTTACAGATAAGAAAGATCAGAAATAGAATATTGTTATTTATATCAATAGTCTAAAGCCATCATTTGTTGATTTTCTCAGAAGCATCATCACTTGCTTTATATTCATGAATGTCAGAGTTAGGAAACCTAAACTATAATGTGAAGCTTCTAGTCAATCTGTCATGATCAAATATGGCAGAAACTTTCTCACTGTACAATATGTTACCTTAACCTTTAAAATGGTGAATAAAATTTACACATTTACACAAGTCTCTCCATTATATATGCATGAATGTTTCCTAGAAATATGCTTTTGATATACTTATTTTATATGATTTTTCTTAACAAATGAGTTAGCAGTATACAATAAAAAATAAACAAACTGCAAGATTTGACAAATTTTGGCATATGCATATAGATGAGCAGTTATCACTACAATCAAGGTAATAAGCATATACATTACCTTTGAAAGTTTGCTACAGGAGAGGAGAGGAAGCGCATGAAAGGAGGGTGACTTCTTGAAGACAACTTGGTGGTGAGTGTGGTCTGGTAATACATGCCTGAAATGTATAATTCTGTAGCCCTACCTCATATATCATTGTTGTAAACCAATAATGCCTTGATCAAAATAATAAAATAATTAATAAAAATTTAGAATGAGAGATGGTTTAATATAGAAAAGAAACAGAAGCAAATTTCCTCTGGAAGCCGTTTTATCATTTCCATCCTCTAGCAACCACTCCAGAACATTAGCTAGTGCAGGCTTCTGGCAGTTGGTCAGTCAAAAGCCTAGTTCTCACAAATAAATCACTAAGAATGTTGAGAACAGTGAATCCCATTTCCAATCTTGCTTTCTGGATGCACATATTAAGTGCTCTCATTCTTTGGGAATGACTACTATATTTTGTCACTGGCTTAATGATTAACCTTATGTGGGTTTGACTGTCCATTCCCAAATTCTAACAGGTCAGATGCTTAAAAAGATGTGTTGTTTAGTAGGACTAGCAGATTCCATAATTAATAATTTATGCTGTATTTCCTCTCCATTAAATGCATCTCTCAGTCTAAAGCAAAATAATGTAGGATTTCACAAAATCAAACCAGTAACTCTTATAATATAGGTGACAGAGATACCATCTGCAAGAATGGAAGGAAGTCTCATTTGAGAAATAGGCATTAATTCTAATAATAAATTTATAATTTCTCAAAGGTGAATAATTCTTCTATATTTGATTTAGCATTAAATATGCAACTGCCTGGGTGAAGTGATTTGACTATGCAGAGCACAACATATTGTGTGACTGATGTATCAGAAATTCAACAGTGGCCTTGGTGAGCAGGAGGGCATGATTCTTTGCCCATACATCATGATGCCCTCATATTTGGAAAGTCGAAGCCTGGACCTATTGTACAAACTTGATTTGACCAAAAAGAAGGGTAGTAGAAACCTGTCATTTAGCTGTGAAATAAATCATGTCAAAAGATGTCATTTGCATGGGCACTGATGTAAGATTCAATAATTTATATATCTTATTCTCTTTAATGCAAAACTATGCTTAGTCATTAGACTACTTCATCTTCTAACTTCTCACTTGTTCATCTTAAATATCATGCTGATGATCTAATCCTTTCATCAGTGTCTCAGGTCACATACATAATCAAACAGAATTTATTCCCAAGTATATGGCTTATACCGATGTTGTTTCCCTTGCCTAAACATCTACTTAGATTTAAATAGATTGAGGGAATTAATTTTGAAAAGTGAAGCAAAACATTAATTCATCGGGGAAAAAATGACCACATCCATCTTCTGTGTCAGTGAGGAGACTAAAGTGTACCCACAGAGCCCCCAAATTTCATGATCTGTCATACACCACAAAAAGACAAAATTGCAGCCGGGTGCTTTGGTGGGTGCCTGTAACCCCAGCTACCTGAGAGGCTGAGCCAGGGGATTACTTGAGTCCATGGTACCTTGGGCAACTTGAGTCTGCAGAACCCCAGGTAACGTAGCAAGACCTAGTCTCAAAAAAAAAAAAAAAAAAAAGACAAAACTTGCTCTTTGCATGTTATACTGTCAATACAAAAGAATTTTGATAGACTTAGTATGTGGTGAAGAGGAGAAAGAATATAGTGTCAAATGAAGCACCCAAGGTCACTCCTTCCCTTGTGGGTAAATGTCCAGCCAAATAGGGTTGACCAAAAGCAGGGTGACTTAGAACCCCAAACTCCCAAGTCTAAGGCAGTTTCAAGTGAGGGATCAGATGAAAGGGCAGGATGGTCCAGGCAAGTCTGGAAGGAAAAGGGTAAAGTCAAAACCCAAGTCAAGGAAAAGGCTGTCATTGTCATCTTCCCCACAGACCCCTTACCCAAGTCTCTTCCAAGTGTCTCTATGTCATCCAAGTCCAAGGCTAACAAGCAGGCTTGGCTTCTTCCTCACATGTCTCTCTGCTCCAGATACCTCCCCCAAATCTTCTCCCTCTAGCTTTATTTCCCAAGTGCTTTTTATCTTCCCTCACTGCTCATCTCCATACTTAGGTAGAGCAGGGAACTTGGAAGCAATTTTTTTCCCTGGGGATTAGACTTGGAGGTTCCCAGTGAACTTTTCTATCTCTACAGTAATCTGACCATAGAAGCCTGATTCCTATGTATGGAACATATATCTTACAGCCAGCAAGAGGTTGCCTCTATCCTTTTTTGTAACTGTTTTCAATGAAATCTCCAATAACTTTCATTTTTGTGCCAATGCAAAATTTATAATACTCTTCAATCTGATAAGAATTATATATAGTTGTCAACTGCTAGTATTTATGCATTTTTAAAGTACTTGTATTAGTCAAATTTTTGTTTTAATGAGTTCAGTGCCTTATTTATTTTTTACCCAGAGAAAAACACAAAAATGCAAAAATATTTTTCTTTCTCTTTTTCTGGTTGACTGTAGAATGCTAAGCATTGAATAATACACACCTGGAAGGAATTTCCATGGTTCTTGGAGATAACTGTTCTTTAGACCAAGAACTTGCATTCAAGTCTTATTTTAAGCCTGATTTGTTTAATCAGTTTTTCCAAGTTTTAGAAATAGTTTTGTAAGATTCAGAAAACATAATTTCTTAAGTAGTATCTAATCTTCTCCTCAATTTTCCAAGAAAACTAATTTAGCTTATTTTTATTAGAATTTCTTATTTCTTCTGTGAGCTACATACATACAGCAACGTACAGGGTTGCACATTTGCCTTAAATAAAGCATTTTAATACTGCTAAGTAAAACTGAAGCTCCTTGAAAGATGTTTACGACAAATTGCAGTGACCCCAGAACAGATTTCAAATTATGATCTTGAGTCCATTATCAAGGGAGAAAATATGCTTTATTTCTCTAATTCATTTCATCACTTTGATGCAAAATGCCAACATTAAATGGTAAATATTATGATACAATTTAATAGTAATTTAAACTTAATTAAATGAAGAGAGCATTTAATGTACATAATTATTCAGTTTGTGGTGGCATTTAAATGATAATACTTATTATAAAACTAATAAGTGAGATGAGCATTTTTTTAGTTAAATTATCTGTTTAAATTTAGAATAGGTTTGTAGGCACTCAAATATAGTGGGAACCAAGAGATACTAAAACTCTTTATAAACTTCCAGTCAATATTATCTATTTTTGTAATCTAGATGAAACTTTCCCACATCTGTGATCAAAAACCTGTGCAAATATTTTAAATTATTTTCACAGACAAAACCTTTACCTTTGTGGCATACCTTGAATTATTTAAATCTCTAAGCCCTGTGAAGAAGACATTTGAAGGGAGGACACATAGCAGTTTTTTTTTAAATAGAAGTTATAAATGGTGCCTCTATATTAATAACTATTAAACTTAAACAACTAAAATATAAATTATTTTTATTCAACAAGTAAGCAAATGTCTATTAACTTCTATTGATTTATTGTTTTACTCATACTACTTCTAGGAGAATCTAACCTTAAAATAGCAAGAAGCACAAAGAGAAATGTGAAAACCAGGTCACTACAAAATACTGGAATTCACATACAGCTGAATTGGGCCTTTGGGATAACAACTACCACCATTCCCACTACAAGATATCTTCCAAGCTGTGGGGTTAATTATTATGGGTTGAACAGTGCCCACCTGAAAACCCCATATGCTGAATCCCTATGCCTACTATTTCAGGATGTACCTCTATTGAGAGAAAGGGATTTGAAATAGATAACTAAGGTGAGAGAAAGTCAGTAAGGTTCTAATTCTATGTGACTGGTGTCCTTATAGATACGGTTAGACCAGGACTGGGAGGAGTAAGACTTAGGCAGTCACAGGCAGAAGAAACCAGGAAGAAGACTTCCAAAAAACCTACCTTGCTGATACCTTCTGTTCTTTATAACTGTGAAAAAATAAATTTACATTATCTATGTCACCCAGTCTGTTGTATTGTTGTGGTTACCCTTCCAAACTATTAGATGCATACATAGAACAAGCAGGATAATGTAAGCATCCAGCTATGTATGATTCATGTGACCCCAGTCGGTCAGAAGGAGGGGAAACCAGCATATGCTGTAATCAGAAATTACCGGGCACACAGTGAAATACTGACCCAGTTTTACATATCTCAATTTTGCCTGCCAATAAAACACAGAATATATCTATATGTATATCTATATACATTCACAATGTCATTAATATGTAATGAAATATATAAATATGCAAGAGTAATATAACATTTTTATATAGATATTTATATTTTTCCATACATTTTTCACATTTATAATGAAACAAAAAGCATTTTCCTCCTTGTCATTCTTTCTTCCACACCAACAAGTTTTATTTATAAATTTACTGGTTTACCATATTTTTCTTCCTCCATAGCAATCAACACTTTTCTAAATAATTCTATCATTTCACTCTTTTGATGCTCTGTTAATTTTCATAACGGGGATTTGGAGCTTCTAGATATAATTGATATTATACAATATGCTCTTTTGCCCTTTCCATTTTCTTTCTTTTAAAAAGCCAAATTCTGAGGTTATATTAAATGTTATAGTACAAAGATTTTACTTTTGCTAGATATATTAGTTTATAAAGATTTTAAAGTCAAGAAGTTGACAGTGATGCAACATCTACAGTTGAGGATAATATAACATTGATTTATGAACATTGCTACGTAATGCTTCTTAAGTTACTCAAGTCTGACAACATAACTGATTGATTTATAATTAAATCTAGACTGACATTTTAAAATAAATGTATAGGAAAACAAAACAAAAAGCCAAATTCTTAAGCATATAATTTCACCTTTGTTTGTTATTTTACTCCAGAATTGATCAGTGACATTCTAAGAAGCAGTGCTACAATTTCTGAGCTGAAAATACACAAAATAACAACGAGTGATCCATTTTAGTGAGACATTAAAGGACTCAGTCACTGAGTCCTTCACCCCTGTGTGCGACTGCAAAACAGCCCAGGTGCAGGGAATAACAATAATGGGACGTTTTTTTAACAAACAAAGGAAAACAAAGAGTCACTGAGGCCACATGTGGTTAATTATCTCATCCAGTTATTGTCCGGGGCTTTGAAGTCCTAAACAAAAGGCATCCAAGATGGCGTCCTCCTGAAGACCTGGAAAGAGTATCCTGAACAAAAGGATACGCTCCCAAAATGGCATCTTCCCACCACTGAAGACCTGGAGCATGTGGCAGCCAGAGGGAACAGGCTAGGGGCCTCCAACACTTGACAGCAGAAAACATTCACTCAAACCTCCAAGATTATTGTAAAGCAGCGGTAGACAATGTCAGACGAGCAACCTTAAGAATGATAGCAGCAACCAAATACCTGACAAACAGCCCACACTACACAAATCAGCCACATGCCCAGTCTGGCCCTCACCTCTCCCCGGGGCTGCAACTGCAGCAAAGCAAAACTTGCAAAACTGCTCTCATCAAGGTCAGCTGCTCTAAGGTTCTTAAATGTCCTTTGGAGGTCAACAACCGCAGTCTGGGCAATCAGGGTAGTGGGGACTGGCAGAGGTGACTACTTGCATAGCTGATCCCCACTAGCTGCTTCTGCAGATCCTTCTATCCTTATCAGAGTCTTTGCCCCCAACTTTCCTTCCTCTTCCCCAGGCATATCTCATGTGATGCTATTTCTTCTCCTCTGTGCCCATCCCACACTCCAGGGTGCACCACCTGTATCGATCTTTGATTTCAGCCCCTTATTACAGCGATATTGATGGGTTCATGCCATCAATATCCAAGTACATAAATGGAAAAATAAGCCGTCATTTAGTGTTCTTCAATCTCTGTGAAAGATACATTTGCAAATGTTCAGGGATATAGCTTTAATGCATTCAATGTTAAAAATATCTGTGACTGCTTTGTTTTATAAATTAATTTTTATCTCAACTATGGTATGGAAACTGGATAGTACAATTGGTTATATCTATAAGCAACGGCTGAACAAAACAAGATCCATTCTATCAAAACTACATGGAAACTCAGCACTCATCCCTCAGTGCAAGTATTTATAAGGTTTTAAATTAACCAGAATTCAAAAAACACCACTCTTTTCAGCTAGTGAATACTAACTTGATAGTTAATACAATTCAAGCAACTTGAGATGTATTCTGTTTATAACTATAGTAAAATAATCTAATTATCATCTAAAAATTTGATTCTACATACTACTAATTCCAGCATCTAAGCTGTAATTAGAATAAGAAAGTTTGGAATTGACTGGAGTAAATTTATACTTCCAAATGAAGTATTCATACTTCTAAAAATAAAACTATTCACTGCTAGCACTAATTAATAAAATGGTGACTTTGAACAGAAATGGCAATTTGAAGTTACATTTAAATGGAAGAAAATCTTCCAGATAGCTTACATATCTTTAGAAGGAACTTTATAACATCTTTTAAGGCATAACGATTATCTGAGCCTTTTAAAATAAAAATAATTGTTTTCTGTTTTTAACTTTCAAATGATGCTGTCAATATGCCATATGTCTGTAGTACACTTCAGTATGTGAAAATGACTTTTAAATTTGCATCACCTAGAGTTAAAACATTTTCCTCCACTCTATTAACTCCTTTCATTCTGTAAGAAACTTGAGTCATGCGCAAAATGTTTGGAACTGTTAACAGGCAAAATGAGGATACTTGACCACCCCTCCCCCCCACCAAGCTTCCTGATCTATATGGGCTCTGCTATGTACTACATCAAGACAAAACATACTCTTTGGCATTAGACCTTCATAAGAAAAAGACTTAATTAAAAATCAGTATGCAACTGAGAGACAATGTGCAATAAATTGACAATGTGCAATAAAGAGAAAAAACGTAATATAATTAAATTAATTTCCTCATGAAACACATAGAGTGACCCATCTCCTTGTGGGTAAATACCCAGCCAAACAGATTGACCCAAAGCAGAGGGATTGAGTCCTGAAAGCTGACTACAAGTCTAAGGTATCTTACAGTGAGGACTCACAGGAAAGAGGTCAAAGGGGCCAGGGGTAAGTTAGGAAGGAAAACAACAAAATCCAAATACAGGTTTTTAATACATGTTTTTAGGGAGTATAATAAATGGACTGTCTTTCTTCAGGTTAACTTGAGTAATAATAACTGTTAGTCATTATTTTAATTTTGGCAAACCATTATTTTTCCTTTAACATAGAATAGCTATAAACTATTAAAAGTCTTCCTTTCACATTAAAATTCCTCTTATTGTTTAAATTTAAAATCACTTTTATCAACCGACATCATATAGAAAAAATCAAGTGAACTTAATAGGAATCCTCCTTGTGATTATAAAAATACCCTATTGATATTTTAATCATAGTTGATTTTCTTAATAGAAGCATTAATATTCTCACTCTAATTCCCTCTAGCTTAGGTGATGACTAAATATCTGTGGGGTAGGAGGAAGGTGACTGTTTCAGCTGCATTGATGGAGTCTTAGTCCATCATCCCCAATATAAAAGCAATCTAGCTATTAACTTCTTACTTTTTGAAATACACATGAGTCATGTTAAGAATATGTCAAATAAATGCTACAACTCAAAATGTCATACTTGTTACCTACATGAAGTTCATATTTCATGGTGGAAAAACACCCTTCAAACTCTATCTACATGTGTTTTGGATGATGATATTTCCTTCAATCCCTCTTTGGGAACATGATTCTTGTTGGGGCAAAGCATTCAAATTAAACTAATCTGAATTCTCACTATGAGTCACTCATTTATATATGCAATATGGTCATCTCTTTACCAACATTTTTCAGTCAATAAATATAAGACCAACAAAGGAAAAAAGGCAGAAAAGTAGATAGAGGAAAATGGTAGAATAAAACCCTGATTATGATTTCAGAGCCTACTATATAATATACATGAAACTAATTCTTCAGTCTTTTAAACTTATCATTTTATGAACATTATTTTTTTCTTCTATTTTAAAGGTATAAAACTTTCAATAACTTGCTATCATGAACCACAATATGTCTTACATTTTACTGTTCATTTGATTTGCAAATGGTGAAAACCAAACTTTAATAATTCAATGAGCACAAAGTCTACAAAGGAAAGGTTTCTTTTTTCAAGAGAATTGCTAAGAATTATTTTTATATTGAAGAAAAATATAGTAACTGATGGTAATAGTAGTTAATAATAGGAAATATGATAGAAAACTGTCAGGATCCTGGTGTGGGCTGACATCTTTTTGTGTTCTTCAGTAGATAATCTCATAGTCCAAAGGTGAGGGACTGTTACCTACACATTTGAAATTCGTTTTTATGGAGTATGTTTTAGAACAATATTATTACAGATTTTACTTCTCAGTTATACAGACAGCTTTTCCTGATCTTTTGCTCTCCAAATGCAATGGAAAGACTAAAATGGAATTATTGTTTCAGTGCCTTTAACAATTGAGAGGGGAGAAAAGCAGTTATGTTTATGAGTTTAATGAGCTACTTTCTGAATGATTTTCAACTCACAGGATGAATATGTTCAATAACTATTTAAATAAAATTTCTTCAGTAAGAAACAAAAATAGAACCACACAATGTTCTTTCAGATCCAAGAACAGCCTTTAGTCTAGACATATTTGTTGCTCAACATTTCTTAAGTTTTATTTTCTGAAACAGCCTCTCTTTGAATGCTGGCAGAATATCACAGTATGAGAAGACATTAAGAGCATAGGTCCTTTTTGTAATGAAGTGATGAATGATCTTATTTCTTTTTATTTCCTTCTTCAGTATATCACTTTGAGCAAATGTTGAAGACTGTAATAAATTGACATAACATTTCCAAACCTTCTCCTTTATACTGAAGGTCATTTGGATATGAACTTGCCAGTAGCTTCCAATAGGATGCGATTATCTGGAAAATACTCAGAGTAAAACTTGTCAAAGATCTTTTTTTTTGGATGTGATGTTAATGTTAACTATACACAGTGACTTTGAAGTAATTAAAATTTGAAGTAATTGTATTACTTAAGGTGTATACTCACTCTAAATATATTTCTTAGTTTATTATTAGACATTCTTAAATATCTAAGTAATACAAAACTGACTAAATACCATGCAGAATTTCTAAAAAAAACTTTCTTTCATCATTATCAATACCATATTATATATAAAATTTAAGAATAACCACCTAAGAGCTATATATAAAGTTACTGAAAATACATAAAATTATAGATTTACAATTTTTAGCAAAATTATTTATTCAAGTAGTGGTTGTTCTGTCTCTCCAGCAAATCAAACTATTGAAAATACAGTAACAGAACCCTGGAGACACAAAAGGCTTGAATGTTGCCTCGATCATTCAGTAGCTGCTTGAATGTCTGCAAGTTGCTTACCTTCTCAGAATCTCCTTTTACTTTTCTGAATAATGAGAATATGGTGGAAGGAGTCAATGAGATAAATTATAAAAAGGTTATTTTACTTTAGTTCAAGGTCTGGTAATTAACCACTAAATATTTGCTGTTGTTTCTAACATAACTAGCATTATTATTGCATATTATTACCATGCAAATTATAACTAGTAAGTTCATTTTCAATTTGAGTAAGAAGCTATAGCAAGTAAATGGTTTCATTAAGTCACATGCTGTGCACGAATCACTCATTCATTATTCCATTAAGAGTTAACTCACGTGTTCAAAAAGACAAGCAGACAAGTATTTTTAAGTAGATAGAAAATAGTATTCATAGAAAAGGGTATAAAGTTCTTTTGGAGTTCTGTTACCCCTTCCTCATTCTGTTACTTGCAGCAGTCGCTTGAATTGTACTGCTAATTTTAAGCCTACTCTAAGAGTAGTCTTAGAGTGTGTACTGAGTAAGCAAATATTTTTTGCAGAAATTCTGTTTACAAATATTTTGAATGACCCTAAGTCAGCATGTCTGGCTCATGTTGGAGTCTCTTCTTCACCATTCCACAAATGATTTAAATTCAATGTTATCAATTACAAAGTCAGTCAATGTAGAGAATCTTTGATCTATAATCCAGTAATTTTCTCCCTCTCTCAAGTTCACCTCACCCACCCCATCCCATGTTTTGGAATTCTGAGAAAAATGGCAGTTGTTTACTTTATGCTTTGGTATATTTTTTAGTCTAAATATTGTTATGAATTATTGATCTTATACACATAAATATCCACACTCACTAAATGTACATTATATCAACATTATTGCTTTCAGATCTATAAAAGAGTGCTGTGGTTTTTTTCATAAACACAATGGTTTTATACTCTTAAATATATAAAGTCATTTTTTAAAATAGACCAGAATGTCACAAGATGTGATTCTTCCCTGGATGATTCAGATTTTTTTTCTCAATTTCTTACAATTATTTCTTACATAAATAATTTTGGCCTACAATGAAGGAACAGATGGTCTAGTGGTAAGAAGCCATGTGGATGTGAATATGGCATCACTTTCTGCATAAAAAGAGAAAGTGCTCCAGAATTTCAGACTGTCAATCTATTTATTTGGCACCTGTAGTCTGAATTATCACAGTATTTTGAGATCAGGCATGTCTCCATCATAACAGATGGTTATGAGTATTGACAGCCAAGTGATCGTGTATCTACATCAATTGTAACTGTTGATTGCAAGCTGCTCAGTTAGGAAGGTCAAATAGCCATCCACCCAGAGCATCTTCAATTAATATTATAAGGGATAGTTGCCTTTTCTTTACAACATATTACATAATTCCGTACCTACTTATTGAATAATTTCAGAGATTCACAAATGAGATTCATTGTAATCAATAGATTACAATATAATGATCTATCAGATGTCCTAAATCCACAAAAATAAAAAATAGTTTTAACAATAGGATAAAAGTGTAAATGGACAGAGAATGAAGCTTTGATAAATTATATTTAGTTTTAATACATTATTTTTAAAAGAAAAAAAATGGTCTGGTTTGTAATATTTATCACCAAACAGTCTTTCGAAGTTCAAGTAAATTTTATGACTTATTTTATTGTTCACCAATTGTTCATTATGTTGGGATTATTAGGTTCATCAAGGCAGTATAATGTTACTATCCAGTTTAAAATAAGCAACATTTGATTCAAAGAAATACATTGTTATGGAATGTATTATTGTGATAGAAAAGTGTGAAAAATAAAAGAAAAACTGATGAGTAGATTAGTCACTTTTTTCTAATGAAACACGGCCAGTAGTTGTATATATAGAGAGAACGTGATTTATAAAAGGAATTGGGTCACTTTATTAAAGGCGACTGGCAAACCTAAAATCTAAAGTATGGCTTGCAGACTGACCCAGGAGAAATGAGAGTGTAGGTAAAGTCAAAGACATTTTGGTGGACAGTGCCCTCTAGTTTGAAGAGGCTGATCTTTTTTCCTCTATCCACGCTTTGAATTGGTTGGATGAAGCTCAGAAACGGGTCTTAACTTAAAGCTCTCTGATATAAATGTTACTTTCATCCAAAACACCTTTGAATATTGACATGGCAGCTTGAATCATGGAAGACTGCTGGGTGAACCTATGTTGATAGACAAGATCCATGTGTCCACTTGCAAATGACTGCTTACATATGAAGAGAAATAATGACCCTCAATCTAGCAGAAAACACTTCATCTCGGTGACCAGAATCAGCACAAGTAATAACCACCTAATGTGACACACTGAAAAACAAATTACTTAAATATTATTCCTGACAATAATATATAGCTTGGACTGAAACATGGGATAGCAATCATGGGATAGATTCAGCTCTGCTCCGTTCAACTATTCTGAGGTTATAAAAGACAAAATAAAGGCTGAGGAAATTTTTGCAGATCAAGGAATACTAAAGAAAGTAACTAGTAACAACAATGAAATTTCCTGAATTTGAGAATAGATTTCAAAAAAATATGTGGTTACAGAGGACATTTTGGCAAAAGGGAAAAGCCATAATATTTGTAGTCTGAAGTGAGTGCTCGTCACTCTCCCTTTTGCAATATCCCTACCTTACTTAATATTTTAATATTACGAATTAATATTTAATACTTTGTTTTCAATAATATAAAATCTTATCTAATAGTTTGTAAAAGCAATTTTTGCTTTTAAAAGTTGAAATTCTTCACATTAGCGTGAAATAAAAGATTAAAGCATTTTATTAATTGTGTTGAATAGTATGTTTATACTTCTCTGACTTTAAGGAAAGCATTTCACCTAGTGTAGGAGGAATCACTTGTGGGTTTCCCATGATGATTACAGAAAACTGTTTATATGTCCTCAGTCCTTATTTTTGATTGTCACAGACAGCAACATCCCAACAGATTTAACAAAACAAAAATAAAGAGGAACAACAAAAAAGCCAAGTCAAACAAACAACCAATCAATAAGAACAAAAAAAAATCCGCAAACTTGTAAACAATCGTTCTTTGTTCACATTAGAGCCACTAGGAAAAAATCAGCCACTTGCCTCCTGAGGAAGTTTCCTGATTCTATAATATATTACTAGTTGCTTTTACTTTTATTTTCTTTCAGTTTGTTTTGAAGGCTTGTTTTTCCATTTAATCTATCCTTCTGGACTTTGTTTTCAAGTTTGATGAATTGTCGCTTTTAAGATGTCAAGTGACTTATTTTGGTATTGAACTTGAATCTTGGGTGAGAAATTACAAGCATGATGGTGGTTTTACCAACTATTGACATTCAAGAAGATTGCTTTAGTTTTAGTCTATTGTTATGTCTGCTTACCTAAGCCTTGAAGGAAGAAAATTCTCTGCTTTTTCTCTCAGAAAACAAAGAGGGAAATTTAGAGAAAAAATGCTTTACATTTTAAATCTGAATATGAAAATCTAGATGCCACTACCACACAAAGTCTGCTTGATCTCAACTGCCAGAGCTAAGAGTACAAATTTCAATGAATTTTGCTGCCAGGTCAGTGATGCTGTAGTAAAAGTGCCTTATCAGAAGACCATGGAACAATGTAGCTATCAGTCATCCCTAGCTCTGAACAATCAAAACCATTTCCAAAAAAGCTAAAGAGTTACCAAGTACCCTAAGTCAGTTAGCTACCAGCACGTTTTTTTTCATTATTCACTTCTGTGCTTCAATTTCTTACTTTCCTTATTTTCTCAGTTTGTATTTTAACTTGATGCAGAGTTCTGACCTTAGGTGCTTTATAATTTTTGGAAAATCAAATTTTTTTAAATGGCTCTTAGGTAATCTAACAAATCTTTTTTTATATATAATGTAACCTATAATCACCACCTGGAAAAAAGTTAACACATCTGATAAAATAATTAAGCAATTTCCTTTAACAATATGCTATCAAATTTATGTATGTGTGTGTGTGATAGTTATCCATTTAACTGTCCATCAATAGCACATTGTCTATAAAGAATCTAATAACCCTACATTGGACAATACAATCTCTATGTAATTTGAAACTGAAAAAGTATGAAAATTTGAACTATTTTTCCCATAAAATATCAAATTGAAGACTAAATTGCAGAACTGCTCTGCTTGAGGTCATATCCTTTAAAAAAGAAAAATTATGACAAGTATTGACATGTACTTATGACGCATTTGAAAGCTTTTTGCTTTGAAAATTCTATTTCAATTATGTGTTTAGAGTTTTTAGTAGAAGTATGTACCTATATGAATATGTATGTGTGTATGAACACATTTATATAATGCTCTTATTTCCAGTTTTCCCATCTTTCCTTCTAAAGAGAATTCATAATCTGGACTTCTTTAAAATTCAACCATTTAAAAGACATTTTTTTCAACCTTTATAAAAGGAAAATGACATTGCTTGTGAAAGAACAGAAGCCTCAAATATAGAGAGAGAAAATGCATTTAGGTTCATTCAGCTAGGTTCAGGGAAGGTTGTGAATAATAAGTCACAGAGGTTGGGGTTGAAGACGGTTGCTAGAACCACAGAGAGAGAGTGAAGGCAAAGAAGGATTGAACAAAAGTTTGATTTATGCACCTTCCATGGTTTTAGAAAAAAAATGTACAAAAACTGAATTTCTTTGGAAACTCATTAAAGTGATCATCTTTCCAGCATATTTAATTAATATAGATCTAATCAAGTTATTTTTCAGAAAGTGGGTTTTTGCAAAATTACTTTATTGCCTCTTTACTACATAAAAGATTCAACCAAGATCACTAATATCTTATCACAGGCATGAAACATATTTTCTCAAAGAAGTTAATTCATGAACACTGATTTTTCTATGTATATTTGAAACAAATAAAGAAAAAGATGACCAGTGCAGTCTAATTGCAGGAAATTATTGACAGTAAAAGAAGGGAGAGGAGTCATACAATCCTCAGAGGGTCATTAAAAATACACAGATTATCTCAGAGGATACTAAGCTAGAAATTAGTAGTCTAATAGTCTCAGTTTTGTTTTTCTCTGACTTTTAATTGGCATGTGTAATTTCTACTATATATATGCATATATTTAGCATATATGTATATATGTATGTATGTAGAAATACATATAAATTTATATGACTACCCTTATAAACTCTAGATTAGCCTAAATTCTAGATTTATATTTAATATTATGCTAAATATGTACATACACACATGCTCATATATACACATATATGTATATGAGTATCTGTGGATAGTTTGGTAGATAGATAGATACATAGATACATAGATGATAGCTAGATAGAAAGATAGAGAGAGATAGATATCTATTCACTGATCTGTACTTCAATCAAAAATATCTTTCAAAAAAATGTCTGGTAATATATTGTTTGAGATGTGTTAAAACCCATATATCACACCATGTAAATCAGGCATTTAGCATATTAAGTATTTATAAATTTGAATATCCCCCTCTAAATTTAGGCATTCAATTTTCCTGCAATAGCTGTCATTTTCACTGTTGTTCAATACCGGACAATATATAGTTGGATTGTCTATCTTTTTTTGCTCATTCTAAAGATTTTTAGATTAGTTTGTTCCTTCTTTGTGTTTTTCTCTTCATTTTAAAAAAATTGTATCTTGATATTGACATGAGGTATATAATTTTCTTCACTTTGAAGTTGTCTTGTAATTGTGAGTATTAGCATCTTATTAGAAAAGCATTTTGTGTTTTTCAGGGATAGTTATGTAGATTTACATATAAGCAAATTTTCAGGTTATATTTTGTGACTTGATTTTTAAAAGACAATCTTTAAGAGACAATATTTAAATTTTAAGAAATTTGCATTTAACATAAAGATAACTTGATTAAGTCTCTAATCTAGGTTGAGCACCATGCTGATAATAAGCACAACTGATCAAATTTTAATAAAGTTATCAAGCTGTGATGAAAACAAGATTGTTAAAAAATGCTTTATCAATGTGTTCTTTTGAAGTTATTTATTTTGACTGTTTCTGTAGTAGACATGGTTTTACTTTAAGATGAAAAACACTATAATATTCCCTGGAAATTTTTCTTTAATGAGTCTAGAATAAAGTCTAGTCTTCAAGCTGGGAGCTTTGGAATCAGAAAAAAATGCCTAATGAATCTTTAACCTTGAACAAATTTACTGGCCTGTTATTTTAAATCCCTGTGCTGGAACCCTGTTCATTATTAACTTCATTCAAAGAAATGGGCTCCTTAAATTGTGAAGGAGGGCTGTGAAGTACATCATTAATAACCTTAAGTGAAAGTGAGGAAATATCCAAGTTGTCAATTTGGTATTAGGACACTTTACATTATAAATTGCATCTGTGCATTTAAATATCAAAAAAAATAATAATTAATCCTCTGTGACATATAGAAAAGTCCTGTATCTACACGTTTACAATCACAACTCTTCAGGATATTACTAGAGGGCTCTAAAAGTTTACATTATGTTATTGTTGCTTTCATTATCATTATTGCCTTAGAGAAATGTGTGGAGATGACTAACAATTAAGCTCTTATAACTGGCTTTGTATCAGATATTTTTAATATGTTGATTTCAGTCTCAATGAACATGTGCGATTGGTGTTAATTTTGATCTACGCAATAGGAAAAGACACCAGAATCTTTTTTTGTGGCAAAGAAAGAGGAACAATGGCTGGAGATGCTCTCTGATGCTTCTTTCCCTGCACTGTACAATCTCAGCATGGAGGGGCTAGACACCCCTTCTCCAGCCCAGGTAGTGCGATATAAGAAAAGACAGTGATGTGTTGGGATATGTTTACGGCTCAGTTCCACCCATGGAAAAAGATGGATCTGTGTTGGTATATCTGATTTCTTATAGCCTTTACTAATGCAAAAGATCCACATCACATAATATATAACTGAAAATAAAATCAATAACACTCTATACAGCTACTTGCATGTCACCAAATGTCTTATTTATTTATTTATTTATTTATTTATTTATTTATTTATGTATTTTGTGTGTGTGAATGTTTGTATTTCTAGTTATTCAGTAGCTGTGCTGATTGCTTTTGTGTTTTTGTTAAAGAATATAAAAAAGTGAAATTATATATTTGTATGTGTACATATACATATATATGTACACACAAATACATATTGCCTGACAGATTCTGCTCATATTGATTCAGCTCTGTCTTTTTTGAACCAAAATGGTCCTCGGCTATTACACAGTGAACTCAAAACCCCCAATTAAAATAACTCGTGATTTGTTTTGATTAGTTGGTATTTTTTAAAGCATAAAAACTTCATAGGCACAGAATATGATTTTCACCAAAAACATTTCAAAAGATGCAGATATTCAGCCAAGAGTCATGGCTGTCTCATTGGTTTGAGACCTCACACAGCTCTGGAGGTGATTGCCTTTAGTGGCTCCATTTGGCAGCCTGGTTCCTGGGCATGGCAGAGCATAACCAAGAGCCATTTGGCTCTAACAAGTAACCACATCATCTGCTTGAGGAGAGGAATTTTTCACTATAAGGATGCTCTTTAACAGTAACAGCTTACAGTTAAAATTCTTCCACTTCCAGCCAGTAAACTAACACCTAAAGTATTACATCAAAACTTGAACCATAGAAACCAGCTCTTTCATTTGCTTTTTAAATAGCAAACTTTAGAATCTTACTAAATAAGTCTGTAGTAGAATAAACCAAGTGTGTCGACAGACACCTCCACCATCATGAATTCTACATGTACGTCTACTTGATTTTTAATGGAAATTGGAATCTACCATCTCCATAAAAATAGTGGAAATAATTCTCACATTTTTCAAGCTTTCCCCCCACAGCATATTTCATTTAAATTGAAGCCTAGTTCATTTCATCTTCTTTGAGAAATTGATGTTTATTAAGTTCCATGGAATTAAATCATAATTTCTCTTCATTGTTATCTTTTGATTATTATCCATTTGTTTATTTTTGATTGAGGTAATATTAGGATGACCCCATTGGGCATCACTATTTAGTGCACCCACTACCAAACTCACCCATGGCACACCATCATACTCCTTCCTTTTAACTCTGAGTGTACTTTTCTTTCATTATATAGAGATCTATCTATCTATCTATCTATCTATCTATCTATCTATCTATCTATCTATCTATCTATCTATCTATCTATCTATCTATCTATCTATCTATCTATCATCTATCTAGCCATAGATCTATCTATCTATCTATCTATCTATCTATCTATCTATCTATCTATCTATCTATCTATCTATCTATCTATCTACCTACCTACCTACCTCTCTCTCTACCTATCTACCTATCTACCTATCTACCTTTCTATCTATCTATCTATCTATCTATCTATCTATCTATCTATCTATCTATCTATCTATCTATCTGTCTGTCTGTCTGTCTGTCTGTCTGTCTGTCTGTCTGTCTGTCTGTCTGTCTGTCTGTCTATCTATCCATCCATCCATCCATCCATCCATCCATCCATCCATCCATCCATCCATCCATCCATCCATCCATCCATCCATCCATCCATCCATCCATCCATCCATCCATCCATCCATCTATCTATCTATCTATCTATCTATCTATCTATCTAATCAATTCACCTTGTAACAGGGTAGAACCCAAGGAAAGGGATGGTCCCAGGTTACCTGCCCCACCCAAGGAAGAATGAAACTGAACAGTGAGAAAGGGAAATTAGGGAGGAGACTGATGAAAGAAAGGGAGCAAAAAGGTGACCTTCAGGAGGCACATGGAGCAGAGAGACATGTGAAGCAGTTGTACCTGCTTCTTGGCACCAGGGATTTGTGGGACATGAACACAGACACTTGAAACAGAGCTGGGTGAGATCCTGGGAGGAGTTTAACAATGATCACCTTTACTCTTTTTCTGTCCTAGATGCACTGGGCCCCTTTTGACCCTTTTCTGATGGTCCTCACCAGAAAGTGCTTTGACTTGTGGCTGGTTTTTGGTCTCAGCAATTCTGCTTTGGGTCAATCCTGTTTGGCTGAGCATTTACCTGTGAGGAAAGGGTTTATATTTGGATGTTTCATGTGAAAAAAAATTAACTATTATTTCCCTTCTCTTCTTTTTATTGTACACTAATTGTATTAATGTTATTTTACATAGAAGATTTTGTGCACTAGAGCATGTTTTCCTTGATGCAGCAGATGACAGAACCTATTTAGAGTAGGTAGACTTGGGGGTTCCAGGGTGCCCCTTACCCTGCACTCTAATAACCTGATAATCTATCTGCCCATCTGTGAACATAGGTTCTATATATCTTACTTAATTGGCTATAGTTGCTTTGATGTATGGCCTTAAATTTGTATTTATCATATATGTTCTCATGATCATATTCATATATCTCCCCATACATATATGTATATGCATGACTATATACATATATGCACACATATACAAACACAACAGCCATTCACTATCACCTTGCTTGTTTCAAACCAATAGATTTTGGATTGAATCATAAAAGATGTGAGGAAGGAAGATGAAGCAAAGAGAGGAAGAAACAAATGAGCCCTGTTGTAACTAACTCACTAAGTCAGATCTTCCCTGCACCAATCTCTTATGAAATCTGGGCAGTACCTAACTTAATCTTGAGGTTGTATTACTTTAAAAACATTCCCTATTCCAATGAAACTTTGATTTTTAATATATTTTGTTTCAGGTTGATGTTTTCTTCAACTCATTGGAATTTCTATTTTCTAGATATATTTAAAAATAGTCACATGTTTATTTTTTAAACTGACAGTATCATTTTTATACATAATGAATATTCACATTAAAATAACATTACTACATCATAATAATCCAAATATAGAGTAGTTTTAAGCACTGACCTTTTTAATGTTTTGTGTTGTGCCTTTGCTCCAGGTGGGAATAGACTTTGTATATAAATAGCACATCACATACTTTATGTGTTCCAGCTAGTGAATTTTGCTTCAAGTTATGTGTCTTAGATGCCATCAATTATTTTTATTTTTATGTTTAGAGTAAAATAGGCTTTTAGCTATATTTAGCAGTAGTCTCTATCACATCTCCTGTGAAGACAATATCTTCCTTTTATACTCCCTGCAAGGGTCAAATGAGCTGAAACCCAGCTAAATTAGCAAACAACACAGACCTTGTTTATATACATCTATTAAACAAAACTTTTAGGTATGTCGAGAAAGGGAAAAGAGAAACACTGGATGGTCTCACTTATATGAGGGATAAAGGGAAAACAAACAAACAGACAAGAAAAATTTAACACTAACTTTCAGCATAATTTAAATATAGAGTATGAGGGGAGGGGGGTAATTGGGGTTGGGAGGGGTACAAAAGACCAAGAAGATGTTTCTCGCATGATAAGGTAGTGGAGAACCCTGGGCTAGAAAACTATGTAAAATAAAATAAATCATAATAAAAATTAGAGTAGGTATGCCAGACTTCTGTGTCTTCTAACAATACCTACACTTTGCATTTTGGATAAGGATATTAGAAGGCACAGATTTAAAGAATTTTTAAACAACTCATCCCATTTTCCCTTTTGCCTAATTATAGAAAACTTAAGTTTCTAGACACATAAACTTAGTGCTAATTTTCAAATTTCTACCTGATGGAGAAAGAGAACTCAGAACTCCAGCACAGAATACCCATGACCATAGGTAGTATTAATACTAGAAATTAGTTTGCTATGTGTCCACCTTCAAAACTGCAGTACTTCTATCCTAGGCCACCTGCCATTACTTCCGGGTATCCCTCTGCACATGGAGGAAAATCTCATTATACTCACTTTGGTGTTGTTGTCCTCTTTCCCACTGTGTTAAATAATGTATCTGTATCTCATCACTAGGGGCTGACAGTGCCATCTCTAAGGGTGTTTGGTCTGCAATCCTATCAGGATTCCTGAAACTGGGTTTTTGTTATCGATTCACTCTAGTTAGTTCTCTTTCCAGACTGCATGAGCTGTTATGCCCCAAGAACAGATAAGGATAGAGACTCCTTCCAAAAGCAACCCTCTCTGTGACTTAGAACTCAAGCTCAGCTGAAGTATTACTCCAGAAAGAAGCTTCTTAAATTTCTCCCTCTAGCATTGTTTCAAAAGGATTTGGGTGTCGTTTAGGATTTTCTCAAGGGAAAAACATGCAAAACAATTTGGTTTTCTGTATTTACTGAGCTCATAAAGCACTTATGGAAAACACTTCATTAATATTAACCATCAAGTTGATTGAGATCTGAAAGGAGCTTTTGCTAGTTCTGTCATTGTACTTTTACAGTTAAAAGGATAAAGTCTTATATTACCAATGACCATTACAGAGATTTCAATGTTTAGTACCATTAAATTTACTGAAAGCAAATTGCAAATCCCATTTGCTGACCTTCTACGAGTTAGTAAAAACAAACAAACAAAAATCATAATTAGGAATTTTCAGTTTCTTCTCACTAGTGCTACATTTTTAATAAATACACTGGCAAATAGTTATTTAGTATTTCATTTATTTGTTGTTGTTTCTCTTACTATCTCACTTCTTAGTTTATGAAAGAGGTTCTAATTTCTTCCTTGATTAAACTTTTACTGTGATGATAATGAAAAGATATTTTAACTGAAAAACTTCATCTGAAAGGATTAAACACCTTTCCTATTTTTATTTCACTTTAAGATTATAATAGTTTCCATTTCTTAATTAGAAGTTATTTAAGGTGAGCAATAATATCATTTAGTGTATTTTTATTTACCATTATTATTTATTATTATATTTACTTATTAATTTCCTTTTTCCTAAAATTATATGTATTGATTAATTTAGTTTCTAATTAGTAGATTGATATGGCAATTCAAATAATGTGGCAGCACATAAGATATTTGAGTATTTTCTGTCGATTGACTGGTAATATAAAACTGTCTGCATCTATGCATAGTCATTTTATTTATGTCAGATCTCATAAAATTAGATGTATACCCTTGAATCTGTATCAGTGCAGAAGATTCACAACTTATTTAATAATATGCATCAAAATACAATATGTAGGAAAGAACAAATTAAAATAATTTTCTAAAATTGCGTGACTCACTTGCACTTCATTCTCTGCCTCCTCCACTATTAACCTCAATTCTTCATCTCTTTATTAAAACTATGTTTACTGATGCGACATTTGCTTGCACTCCTATATATGTTTTAACAGTTCAGACTAACTTTTCTACAAATATAAGTCATTATACCCTGTCCTTTACCAATACTCCTAAAATGCAGGCCAGTATTAACTTTCAATATAGATATTACATGGTGATCCCATTAGATGTGATTTTTATTCCATTCACTTTGTCCTTTTTCATTTTCTCTCCCATATTATCTGCCTAACAGTTTTACTCAGTGTTGACGCATCTTTTATTTTTAGTCTATGCTGTCTTCTTAGATGATCTCGTTCATGTGAACAGCCCTAAGTGCTTGACTACAATAAGTCTGCATTTCTAGCTCTAGTGCAATTCTCTTCCAGTTTGCACACATATGTTAAACTGCTCCTTTGAACTTCTTCTCCAAAGGTATAATCCCATCACATGAAGTCAAGTGCAGCTTTACTCTCTTTTTCTCTCCTGCAACATCAGTATCACTAGTCAATGCTTGGGCAACCTTAGAACTTTTTCTCTTTGACACTTTACCTTTTTTTTAAATTTTCTCCCCTCCCCTTTTACGTTTTTCATTTGTTTTATTTTATATCATTACCTACCCTAGGGTTCTCCCATCACCTTATCATCTGTCTTTTGTGCCTCTCCAACGCCTGCTCCCCACCTGTTCCATACTTCAATTTTGCTGAGAGTTTGTTTTAAAATTTTCTTGTCTGTTTGTTTCTTTTCCTTTTATCCCTCATGTAGATGAGGTCATCATTAGTTCTCCTTTTCTTTCTAACTTATTTCTGCTAGCACGATTCATTTTAGTTTCATCCATGTTGCTGCGGATGACATGTTTATCTTTTTTTGATTGATGAAAAATATTCCATCATGTACATATATCACAGCTTTCTGTACCATTTGCCCATTTGGGGGCATTTGGGTTGCTTCCAGATCCTGGCTATTGTAAATAGTGCAGCAATAAACATCCAGGTCTTTTTGGATTAGAGTTTTTGTAACTTTTGGGTAAATTCCTAGCGGTGGGATTGCTGCATCAAATTGTAGTTCCATTTTCAGTAGATTAAGAGTCCTCCACACAGATATCCTTAGTAGCTGGACCAATTTGCATTCCCACCAGCAGTGTACAAGTGTCCCTTTCTGTCCACATGCACACCAGCAGCTGTTCTCCATTTTTTTGATATGGGCCATTCTTACTGGTGTGAGATGGTATCTTATTGTGGTTTTGATTTGCATTTCCCTGATGATTGGTGCTGTTGAGTATTTTTTAATATGCCTGTTGGCCATTTATATTTCCTCTTTGGAGAAGTGTCTTTTTAGATCCTTTCTCCATTTTTGGACTGGACATTTTGTCTTTGACATTTATTTTGAATGTATAAAACCTTCTCAGATTTGTCTCCATTTTTTTCAAAATCTAAGACTACTTTAAGACACTATCATTTCAAATCTAAACTGCATGAAGATTGTACTTTCATCTTCAAGGCTTCTTATAGAAAGAGTTTGCTTATTAAAAATCCACATGATTATGATACAACTGAGTTTTAAATCCCTTTCGTGGTTTCCCCAGCCTCTTATACAAGTAGCAACATTCCCACCACAATCTGTGAAACCTTGGGAGATCTTCTTTGTACCTTTCAATAGAGCTATTCTTCTATCACTCCTTGTATTAGAGATTTGATTTTTTTCTTTTTCAGTGTGGGCTCCTTTTGTTGTGTGTGTGTGTGTGTTTATTGTTTGATTTATTATATTATTTATTTTATTTTACATCATTATCTACTCTGGGGTTCTCCCATCACCTCATCACCTGTGAACAATCCTCTTAGTCTTTTGTGCCTCCCCCACCCCCAATTCCCCCCACCCTCCTCTCATGCTCTATGGTTTAATTTTGCTAAAAATTAGTTTTAATTTTTTCTTGTCTGTTTGTTTGTTTTCCTTTTATCCTAGGTGTTTCTTGGAGTGCTATATCCAATAGCCAGGATATGGAAGCAACCCAAATGCCCCAATAGAAATGAATGGTTCAGAAAACTCTGGTAAGCATACATGATGGAATAGTATTTATCAATCAAAAAAAAGACAAACATGTAATTTTTGGCAATATGGATGGAGCTGGAAGGAATTACGATAGAAAAAAGCCAAAAATAAAAAAATAAAAAGAGATACTCAATGGACTTTAAATCCCTATTTTCATATGCCATGTAACCTCTCTCTTAAAGTACTTTCCATGATTAAGCTTCACCTGGTTAACTTCTACTTAGTCATAAACTCATCTCAAAATATTTGCCCTTACAGAACAGGAAAACAGTGGGGTATGCAAGGATATGACCATCATGACTTAGTACTGAAACATTAAAGATACATATGATCTAATCAAAGTATTAATAACAGTGTAATGTTCCAAATGACAATCACAAGTACCATTTATAGCACAGAGTCTATTTCAGGTATAGTGTTTGTGAACTTTATAAGGATCATCTCCCTCATTGTCACATAATCTGTGTTAGTTCCATAAACCTCACAATTTACAAAAAAAAAAAAATAAAAGATGAAACAACAGAAAATAGTATTTTCTGAGTCACAAAGGAAACAGTAGTAATAAAATTGAAGAGGTGATTAAATATAGCTAGACAATAGTGATTATGTGTTTCTCCATCTTGTGACTTCAGTCAGGATTTCATTACAAAGCTTTTTTAAAAAATGAAAGCATTATCTGTAGCATGTGATATTTTAATCTAATAGGAAACTATTGACAGAACCTGAGTTAAGATTTAGTCTAAAAATTGTGTAGATCACTTCATACTTCTAAGTGCAAATTGTTTTTCATTAATCTATCCTAGAGTAGATTAATCGTCATCTTTATGTGCTTCAGTAGTAAAAATCAACTTATATTTGAGAAAAGAATTCAATTGGAATTAAAGCAGACTTAGTTTCTTAGTTTCTCTTTTAATATTTCATGTTCAATGATGAAATAAACTGCATTCTTTTTTCTGTAGCTCTCATCTGTTGCTCTGTAGTTTCTAAATTAAAAGTCATTTAAATATAGATGAAAACATTTCATGTAGGGAATTTTTGGTGATGCAGACTGATTGTTACTTGTATAATAAGTGTATGTGAAATTTGTTTTATGATAGCACACAGTGATATTCACTAATTATTAGTGGATTTGACCTCCTACACCTCAGATGCTATGGAATGAAAGGTTGATATAGTTGGAACTTCATTATCAATAAGAAGACCATGCAGAAGTATTGCAGAAATGGAAGCTAGATATGCAGTCAACTTGCCATATGAATTAGCTTTATATTCAGTGTCTGAGAAATATATAGCATATTGATTAAAATGTAAAGATAAAGATGATAGAATTAGAAATAGATACAAAGAGCAAGATAGTTGCAGTTATATAATATTTATAAATATATGACATGTAGTATATATTTTGATATATGTATGTGTTTGGATGCAAATTCCATGAGATTTTAACTTCAAATAGAATAGTATGTATATCTTCAGTGTGTTTTATAGGTTTTTCCCACTATAAGGATAGCTCAAACTTGATCCTATTACTTCAAGGGCCCTCACTTCCTAGTCCCATCACTTTAGGGATTAGGATTTGAACATATAAAATTTGGGGTCAAACTTAGGATATATATATTCATTTCAATGCAATGTCCATTTAGAGTTTTAATGTCATCTGTTTAAATTATTAACATCAAAAATCGCTTATTCATAAAAATGCAAGCCTTTGAGTTAGAAATTATGAAAATATTCCTAAACAATTTTTAAATGTAGAATCACTAAGATTAATTCTGAGTATTCAGGAAACTATAACTTAATGCTTGTTTTCCATTTGTTATTTTATTAATTAAGGAACAAAAATAACAATTTGAGAAGTTAAATAGTGAGCATATGGTTTGTTTCATGTTTGAACATTTTGAAAGCATTTACTAATTCACCATTTATAGTTATCCTCCATCCATATCACCAACATTTATAGCTATCCTCCATCCATATCACCAATAATATACTCTTAGCCATCATTTTAATCTTAATAGCACAAAAAACTCAGCAATATTGATGTTATGAGTTTTTCCAGAAGAGAGATTTACCATTTGTGTGTATGTGTGTTTTTTGATTGATAGCCATGAACTCATTCACAGCCCAGGGAAAAGCTGAATGATGTCAAGTAGTTGGTAGCTATGCATATCGATCAAAGTAATACCTCGTTGCTCCAGAGACAACAACAGGAACTCATGTTGAATCTGACAGGTTCACTGACATTAGGTCTAAATAAGACCACATTTCAGTGCAGTCACATTAGGCTAGAAACTAAACTGCTCTGCTTCTAATCCTTGAGAATGAGATGTGATTCATGCCATCAGATATTGCACAGACAGGCAATGGGGTGGTTACAGCTTAAGCAAGTAGACATGCTTTATGCATTCTATAATGTCTCCTGAATTACATCTGTCCAAAATATTTTCCTATTTCAAACAAATAAAATAGCTCAGAATAGAGGCCTTACACAATGAGGGATACTCTGAGGGGAATCATGAGGTAAAAATTATAAACTCACCCAGAAGGGTCTGGGGAGCTATTTGTATCCTGGTTCTTTCAGTAACTCTAAGGTTTTTGACTTCTGATCTATAAAAGCATTGGATATGCATAATTAGCTATACAACCTAATAAAGTTTATATGCTCACGTGTGCGATGTTGAAGGAAAATGTTATTCAGAATCCAGAGACAAAAAGCCTTATTTAAATAATGCATAATGAAGGTTGACATTGATATCAGTTTAAATTGATGTTATGACTGAAAAATGGGAAGGGGTAATGAAAGGAGCCAGCATTTCAGAGAGCAGAAAATGAAACAAAAGCTTAAAAAATTGAAAAACCAAGCAAGATGTACTATATGCCTTCAGAGACTTTTGTTCCAGAAAGACATTGTTTATATTTTAGGGGTCCATATGAGATTATTAGATAGATGTGGATGAATTGAATGCTAATTGAGGCCTTCATAAGCAAAAAGAAAACCTTGATATCAGCTATGCATAGATTTTTTTTAACTTTAATTTTTAAAACCATGCTAGAAAGTGAAAAAACTTTAAGTTGTCAACAAAGGAGATCATTTAGAATAGTCAAAAATTTGGAGATTAAAGAGTCATGAGTTAAGATGACCATTACAAAAAAAATAGTTTTTTCTTAGGATAGACTTAGTCTATCCTAAGAAATTATCAGAAAAATGTGAAATATGCAACGGATATAAAAACATTAAACAAAGGATTAATAACTGGCTTTTTTATTTTTAGAAGGCTTCTACAATTACAAAGAAATAACAAAACTGGTCAATATTTTGCAATTATTTGGTGCAATTGAGAACTTAGTTGAGACTGCCAGATGGGGAAAGAAAGGAAGGAGAGCAAAATTGGGAAACAGCCAGTGGACTAAGGTGGATCACTAACTGTGGATCACTGCTCGTGTTTAAGATGTAGTGACATGCATTTGAGTACCCATGATCTTATGTCTCTGAATCATAGGCATTGTAGAAAAGCAATGTTACTGTAAAAAAGTTGTAGAAAACATTGCAGAAAAGTAATGTTACTGTAAATACATATATTTAATGTATCTTGTACAGTATTTTATTGTTGCCTCAAATTTTATAATACATTCATATAATGTATTATATTTTATTCATATAAAACAATGTCCCATTTTTTTACTTTTAGTCTATATCATATTACTAATCTCATATTAAACATTTACTCCTCTATTTATGTGTAATTTTCAGCAAATTAATCTATAATATTGTAAAAATTCTCAAGTCTCTTCAAGTTCAGAGAACAGTGTCAGGGATCTTAATTCTGCTGTTCACACATCTTCAAAAATATGGATTATATCCTCATTCAATCATCTCACCCTAATTATTAATAATATTTGTATATTTTTTCTATTAAAATATAAACTCCTATCCCAATTACTTACTTCCAGCATGATTATTCTATCTTGATTTATTTGATTTATTTTTATACATTGGTAATAATATAAAAGGAAATAGGTGCTTTAACTTTTCACAAAACTTTTGAGGATTTTGAGAAACTCCGTATAGTCAACTAGCAAAGTAGCAAAAATTTAAGATAAAATGACGCTTTTAGGGGAGAGAAATAAAATCAAAATCCACTCAACTGTCTTCAAAATATCCCTGAAGCCTATTATTCTTAGTTTTAGGTTTTAAGTCGAATTTGTATACTTTAGAACTTCCTTATTAGGCTTAGTGGTCAATACCCATTAGCCCATTTTTAAGGGAATTGAAAAAGACTAAATTCTTTCCTGATTATATTTTCAGTTTTTCTTGAGATTGTGTGGTGACTCTAAGTCATGACTATTCTTCACTAGATGGAGTCCTAGCCCTTTCCTCACTGTTTGAATCCTTGCTGTTCACTTTTGGTAGGGATAGTTACAATCTATAATGTTCCCTCCTTAGCTCCTCCCCATCTCTTAGAGTTGCATGTGAAATGAAGAAGAAACTGAGATAGAAGAGACTGATAATCAGAGAGCTGTCAACTCATAGACAGACTAGGACCACAAAGCATGATCTGAATTGGTCCGGTTTAAATCAATTATGAACATCCTTACATAGTTTGACAAGGAAATAATCTCAATAATCTAACAGGGAAGGTGGAACTTGATTCCAAAGTGTATGTGACCAACAGCAGGGACACAGGTGAGAACATAGGAATCTACCTATGGGGGGAATAATTATCATCTACTAGCCATACGTCTCCTGAGACATTTCAAAGCGATTAGGAGACTGTGTCACAGGTGAGAGACTGGCTATCGACCATCCTTTAGTGTGTCAGAGGGGTGAGACAAGATAAAATGTGTTCTTTTTATCTCACAGCTCATCTCTCATCCCGTTTCCACATCTCTCACCCACCTGTTGAGATCTCGTGGAGGCAAAGAGGGAAATGGCATCCTATTTTCTTGGTAGAGCTTATGTGCTTATCACTGTTCCCTGTGAGAGAACCTAGGTGTTGTCACCACAACACATTGGGGGGGGAGGGGGAGGGAGGAGAGCAACGTAGAGACAAAATAAAAATATGTTTTCTTTAGTGTATGATGTAGCATCAGTCAGAAAAAGAGTTGTAAATAGAGCTGTAATAGGTAGATGTAAAACCTCTTTTTAACTTTATAGAACAACCTCAGGCAAATATTTAAGTCTCTCAAATTCCGAGGCAATATGATGATCATTAAAATCCATCCAACTGCACAAACCCAAATGTTCGTCACTTGGATGATAAGGCATCTCATATTTTCATTGTTCCTTCAGGCTCTAACCAGGTACTTAATGCATAAATCTTGCTCTATCTTCTGAGTACAGATCATAGAAATGTTTTAGGATTTTCAAAGAAGATTATAATATTGATCTTGGATTATGTATCTAAATTTTTTAATACTTACTGGATGCAAGATGTAATTAGCCATTTCAACATTTATTTTTAACCATGTTATTGTTTTTACATAAAACAATCCAGTGATATACTTAGATGGGATTGGGGATACAAATTAAGGCAAACAAAATGCCTTAAACATAGGGAAATTATTACATCTATATTGGCAAAAATTGCTTACTTATGTGATAAATTAAAGGTTCAATGGTATAAATCAAAAATAAATACCTGAAGTTACTTCCAATAACCAGATTTTTCTCTTATGCAAATGACCACAATGTGGTCATTTATTCTTCTAAGTCAATTATTTTGAGGTGAATGGAATTAACCTAATTAGTTCAGACCAGAGATTCCAAATTTAATGCTTATAAACATTACTCCAAGACTTAAAAAAATCAATGGGTTCAAATCAACCTAGAGTTGTTATTTATTAGTTGCTTTATTAAAGCGTGATTGAACTAAAGAAATGATATTCAAGACACCATGATATTACAGTGGAATGAAAGCAATGTCTACATATTATAGCAGCAAATTTTAAAAGCCCTTCAGTTATTCTAATTGTGAAAGCAGAAATGGATCACTTTATCAGAAATCCACCATTGCTTGAGTGGGGGATAAAAAAAAAAAGTTTATTTCTCCCTGGACTTTCCATTTTTTGACTGGGACTCTAAGTTAGATTTAACAGATAAAGATAGATCAGTAGGAAAAACGAAGGCAACTTTATTATTTTTATACCATATATGCATATTTCAGCACACACTCCAAGATTTAGTTATAAATAGAAATTCAATATTTTTAAGAAGCATGACTTTATCAATACAAGCAGCAAAGGTGTATGTTGGACCCTAGTAATGAATAATTCAAAGGGATGGTTACAACTTGGGTTTAAATGATATCACAACCAAAAGAACAACATACTTTTAGAGAAGTGGCAAGACAGAAAAAAAGGGAGGGGGTTTCAGATTCTCAGAATGACAGATTGTGGGAAGGCAAATATATGGGAAAACAAATAGTAGATAAGAGCTAGTTTAGCAAGGTTTGCTGCTAAGATTACTATAATGATGCCTCTTGGCTGATAAGGATCTAGAATTGCCTCTACTGATTAAGTTGTCTTTATAGGTAAAGAAAGGAGGGGAAATCTGCAAAATTTTGTGTTCTGCTTTTTTAAAAAAAAGAGGAAGAACTGGGAGCTTTTCTTATATTGCTCCTCATCCTCAGATCAAAGTAATACTTACATTATTTTGTTCCTCTCTACTTGAAACTACACAATGATCAACTGTAAAACTTGTTGGACAATTGAGAGTCAGTTTCACTAGAGAGCCCTGAGCAAATATAAAACTAGAAGCATGTTAATATTTCTGCATGTTATATATTCCAGGACACCATTTACACCACTATTCAGAATTCCTTTTAGTCATATTACTAACGTAGAAATGAATGATATTAATGGGAAACAAAAAAAAATAAGTTAAGAATAGAAAACGGAATTTTCTCTCATGGGATAGAAATCAATTATTTATAAAAATCATTCCCTTAAAGGATCTAGGACTTCTGGAGAACTTTTATATTTTCTCTTTTATTTGAAGTGAAGAGTTAGAAATAAAATCAATAGGATTTCTGCTCCTTACATCTTTCTTGGCAGTGGCAAACAAGTTCTTCCCACTTCTCAGCCTTAATGAAAATTCGAGTGCTAGGATAATATTGATGAGTTGAAAGTATCACAAGACAGTCAAATATTGAGGCAAGAACTTTGAAGGAATATGATTGACATTTTTATTACCTATTCACAACTTTCTAGTGTATAGCTTTATAGCAAAAAAAAATAGGAAATTATGGAAACCTAAAGATTTTTAAAAGTTCTCTGTGAATAAATAGCTTGCACAATTCATACAGCTGCTATAAATGCTACTTTCAGAGCTAGGGAAGAAAGCATGTCCAGAGTTATTTTAGAAGTTTTAGGAAATCACATTCTACAGAATGCAAAAAAATTCAAAATAATAAATCAAATGCTAGATATATGCCTTCATTTCTAAATACAATTTGATAGAGGATAATTCTATTAGTGCACAGAGTTTCTAACAACAAAACAAAATAAAGGACTTAGATCTTTCAGGAAAAAATGATATTCTGCAAGTAGCAAGATTCAAGGGAATATTTAGCGTCTTCATTTTATCAAAGTATGACGTCTGTTCAGCAGTCAAATATTTTCACATATATTCTTTGTCTTATAGAGACAAAAGTACCTCCATTGTTGGAAGTCAGATGTGATCAATGGTTGTATATCTTGATTTTGATGTCTCCTGCCACATAAACTTCCTATTAAAATCTATCTTAAAATATTTGTTTCCTAGGATGAAAAAGTACTTCATGAATTTTATACTGCTCATTGCATTTCAGTATATTGATGCAGTTTAATATAATATAAGTTTATAAGTTATATTACTGTGAGTCAGTGAGGAGACTAACTTATTAATACAATGCAATGTGCTCAGAATCAGAAGACAGCTAATGGTAAGTATCTTTGTCAAGTAGGCTAATCAGCAAACTCTGACAGACCAAACATTTAAACTCACAGTTTCCTTCAAATCTTGTTCTTTACGCGATGGACAAATTGAAAGGCAACATTTGACAGAATATACATTTATGGCATTCACAACACTCATCTCAAATGCTTTGTCCCTCTGTGAAGTTAATACATAGAACCATGCATGCACACATTCACTCATCATTCCTACATGATCTACAGAACTGTTTGTTACAAAAGTTATTTAACAACAACAAAAAAATGCAAGTAGTAGATCATCTGATCTCCATTATAGAAAGTTTTATAGAGGGAATTTCAGTTGAATTGAGAGATAGAACAGTTCCAACTGAATGGGAAGAATATACCCCAGGAAAGGACTAGAGACAATGATTTCAGCTTTCTTGAATACCACAGTTTGACTCAGTTCAACATAAATCTAACCATGCTGTGGTCTGAAGAACTGAAAAGTTTTGAATACTTTGTCCTACTTGCAGTCTAAGATGTTAACACAGTTCCATCATGCTGGCAGAAGAAATAAGACGTCTGGGTGGGAAAAAATGGACTTATTCATGACACAGTAATCAGCATGAATTTTATGTTCTCATTCACTCCCTTTGTCACCAAGTTCCATTTGGTAGCGTGGAATGGTGCAGAGAGATGCTGTACACAAGTATGTCTGCATGAATGATGAGAAGACTAGCAATTAAGAAATCTCCATCTTTCACATGCGACTGCTAGCATGTCCAACCTTTGCCCTAGAGAAAGACATTTTTTTCTTATTTTTATTATGGAAAAAACAAAATCTGTCCTCTGCCTGAAGAAAAATAACATTTCTATCCTTCGAGGCTCTTGCTGTATGAATATCCTTGGACACATGTAATGGATCCAGTGTTATCTATGAGATTGATGATGCTACAGCAGACATGCAGAAATATGAGATCCATTGAGAGATTTGTCTTTCGACACAAAGAAAGTGCTCGTTGATTTTTTATTGTAGTTTGGATATAATCATGTTCACGCTTTGGTGATCATTTTTATCTTCTATTTTCTATTTTTTGAATTTTTAATTTAATAATGATATCTCTTTTTTTCCTCTTGCAAAAAGATTTAGAAAAGAAATGCCAAGTTTATTCTATACTGATTCTTAGTATTGATGGCTATGACAAGTTCCACACTCCCTGTTATTTATATAAATGCAACCATGATGCTCAAACAAAGCCTATTTATTGGGAAAGCAAAACAGGTTTCCAAATATAGTCACCGTTGAGGTAAGAACATTGACAAATGACGTTTGGACAAAAGCAAATTCAATCCATAATACTAAGCAAAATCTAAATGTTGAAGTGCAGTACATTTTTCTATGATTGCAAAACACTCCAGAGAAATGGGTTATCTAGAAATCTGGTTGCCTTAATCATGCCAAAATACAGAAAAACAAAACTAAAGTAAACTAAAAACCATCCTGAAAAATTGAAACAGAGTCTAAACTTTTTCTTTTTACTTAAGTTTTTTTAAGTGAATTAAACAGTCACTGATAAATGATAAACAATCTCACCTTTAAACATTTTGTACCTTTTGAAAAATATCCTCTGATATATCAGTGTTATTCTAGAAATTTCAAAATATGATTGGAGAATCAAATATCATCTACTGCCAGAGTTCCTGATACTTTGAAATATATTATCAATCCATCTGTTTCTAATAGTTATGAGAGAAGAAGTCATTTGTAGTTCCTTTGGTATTTACATTATATTCTACATACTCTTCAAAATACCAATAGAGATGTTTCCCATATCCTGCTAAGGTAGACAAGAAAAGCATCAAGTTGAATTTAAATGTGATTAATTTTCCCTTTCTTCCCCCTATATTTTCTACTAGATTTTTGGGTTAAGACAAAAAAATTGCTATTTTAATAATAATTTTATAAATGCTTTTGTAAATTATCATGAAAATTTGGCAACAAAATAAAGGAAACCAACAAATAATGAAAGAAACACATGCAAACAACAGTGAAAGTAATAAACATTTATTCTTTTTTGTATCAAGGTCCATGGCAACTAGTTTATAGTTTCTGATGATTAGTGTCTCAGGAAAGCAATTTTGATAAACTAGTGGTCCATTTATTGTTGTCATTTTTCTGTGACTGGATGATTGTTAGAATTATGAATGACAATGATTAGCTCTCCATATTTTACAAAGTTTTCAGTTATTTCATTTATTTTTTTAAACCTTAGTACCCTATGATAGCTAAATTAAAAGAATTGTTTTGGAAAAAATAAAAGCACAAAAGTGCATCACATCATATTTTAATAAACGAGTCAATGAATCATATATAAAATTAGTATCTATTATAAAATTTATATGCAATATAGCATAATATAAAATAATAAATATAATATGAATGCCTAGTACCAGTTGTCTTGATTTAGTTGCCTAATGATATTTATTAACCTATTCTGCTTTACTTATTTTATTTTTGCAGACCTTAATGTTCTTATCTCATTGCATTTGAATTGACATTAAAGACAGCATTGAGACACAACTGAAATACCTTACAATTTCTAAGTTACTAATCTCTCTTTTATATTTTCATTGCAGTTGTGTGTGGTGTATTATGTATGACTCAGTCATTTGCTAACAAGAAGGAACATTAAAAATATTAAATATTGATGCTCATATTTGTAGAGCATATTATATGAACAAAATATCAGTTCCAAGTACCTTTGGGACATTCTCTGATGATGAAAATTGTTTATCTTTTCACCCTATAGGGAAAACAGATAATTTAAACACTGATTCTCTGATATTGCACCATGTTTTTTCATGAAAACAGGTGGTTAAGAACTGCAAAAACATTGGTGATGGAGACAGCAAATTTTCCTTAGACAAGTCAATATTCTCTGGTGTTAAATACGCCTCGGTGTTTCATAGAAATGTGCCAATGTCTGCTCTAAACTGATTGTTGTAAATATTTTATAAATCAGAGAAAAAGGGTGATTTTTTAAGGAACTGATTCACTTTTCAGTATGGTAAAAATCTTTAAAATTACATTTAAGAATATAGAATGGTTTTGTTGAAGTTTGGGATTAAAATGTCAATCGATTTGGGATATAATTGGATGTAATTGACTGTGTGGCTTATTAAAACAGAAATATATTTCTCACAATCCTGCAAACTGAGAAGCTAAAAATCCTAGTGCAGGCGGATCTGGTATTCAGTGAGGGGCTTCTTCCTGAATCTGACCAAATTTCTTCCCCTCTATTCTGTCATGGAAGAAAATATGAATGAACTTTTAATGATTTCCTTTTTAAGTGTTGTGACTTGCAGGCCATTCAACAAGATCCAAGGACTCTGATTAAAGTTAAAAGCTGCAGGTTTGTTGCTTGTGAACCAGGGTCTCCAAGCCATCTCAGCAAAAGAGATCTTGAGCAGTCTCTGTTACAACCTTTTGTAGGGCAAACCAACACCACCCCCTGTTGTGAGGCAAGTAGGCAGGTATAGAACATGTTCCCATAATTGCGGGACATACTCCCATGTTCCCATAATGGTGAGACATGTTCCTGTAACTGTGGGTTTCCAATAGTGCTGACATCCATCATGTATTAGTAGGACAATGCTGGCATCCATCATCTATCAGGTGGACAATGCTGTTGTCAGGAACAACCAGGAATAAGGGGAGGCAGAAACAGGATGTCGGACCAGACAGCTATGATGGGTACTTTGCACTGAGGGAAGGGAGATCACACTGGTCTCAAAATGGAGGTTTTAAACAAAATGGAGTCACTTTGGTCAGTCTGTTCCCAACAATAAGGACATTGATCTTATTCATGAAGTGTTCACCTTTATGATGTAATTATCTTCCAAACCTTTATTTCCAAATCCCATCACTTTGGCGTTTTATCATATTAAATTTGGATGAACCCAGATATTATAAATATAATTTTGTACAACCCTCGAAATCATTTTTTTCTCATATGGCATCTTAGAATTTGTTTAATTTTTCCTCCAATTATCTTATCTCCTGAAAGCATATTTTGAAAAACTTTCTCACAGTAATTAATTGGATTTGCTAAGAAAACAGCATGGAGTACTTGAAAATAATACATTGGTTGCATATATTATTATATGTAAAAGTTGCTAAACTTATTGTAACAGTTGGTGATGGATACATACACAGTTCTACCAATTATATATCTTGCTAATTGATGCAGTAAATATCAGAAGACAATCCATGGGTGACAGAAAGGAAAATGACTAGAAGGAAAAGAGGCAAGGATGGCACAGATTTCAGGACAAATACCTCAGAATATCTTCAAGGTTCAGAGATGGATGAAGACACTGAAGGGTATATATTTATGGCTACTTCTGACATCTCATTTACAGAACTCCCCTTTATGTGGTATTGAGTTCTTTTCAAAGACCAGCTCAGATCAAGTTGCTGTGAAGCTTTTTTCTTTATATTATTTGAGATGTTTATGATTTCTTTGTTCATGACACTGGATAGCACAATTTGAGTATTTGAACAAAAATTGGGCACATTGTCATCTTCAAATTAGTTTATTATACAGCAAACATTACTCAGAAAGTATGTTTTGTAACTTGTCAGACATTATCTTCAATACCTCACTTGTTTGAATGGACCCCAAAGTATCCTACATAAAGAAAGTTATTGAATCATAAATTCAGAATACAAACTAGATAAGCAGCTGACCTCATTTCTGAAGTTCAAGGTTTTTATCTACAATGCCTTCTGGAAAGGGATTATTTGAAGCATAGAATTTTATGGTATTGGTTTTGGAAATAATATGGGAAAGTAAATGGAAAACAAGACTAGGAAAACAAATTGAGATATTTTTAATAACTATGTAAGCCATGGTTAGTCTTTTGAATTAAATCTATAGTCAGTAAAAACAATTTGGGGAATTAAAAAATATATAAATTATGCCTCATTAGGACAATATTGGCCTTTATATAGTTAGTAAACTATTTACAGTTTCTGATAAATGAATAATATACTGGGTGTCTATCAAGTGTCAGTCATTAAGGTAAGTGATAAAAAAATCAAGTTAATAGAGCAATTCAGAACATATAAAATCTTAAGTATAATAATGGTAAGAAATATTTAGGCTTCTGGTAGATGAAATAAGAAGGCTGACAGCTGATTGACTCACCCAGGAGTAAATTTACATCTATATGCGTATTTTGACGGAAACAAGATAACCTGGATCAGAGAATAATTTACTACTCAGACAAAAATGGGAACCAGAGTAGCATCTTGTAGTAGTTTCCTCTGCCTAATCTTCTCATCAGGCAAAGCAAAAGGATGAAATTTTCACCAGTGAATTTATGGGCATTTAGCTTAAGAGGAAAACCTTGATAGGTAGAAGGTGTTGACCACCTGATACACTGGTGTTGCCTCAAACCCAAAAAGAGAGAAAAACTTTCAGCCAAATCTATTGTGAAGGAAGTGGAAGATTCTGATTTTACTAATTGTAGAGTAAAACAAAATTATTCAGGAGAGTATTAAAGACATCTCAGGTTTATTACTATTATAATGCACCAACCAGTAGCTGAAGAAGTGTCTGGAAAACAGAAATATGTCCCAGAGAAAGGAGTACAAAGGCTGATGGAGGCCTGAATAGATGTTCTGAGAAAAAGAAGCTGGAATTATTCTCTTCAATAGGGAAAGAGAGTTTGACTATGACATAATGATCGAGACCAGTTGAAAATCCCCTATGTTTTTGCAGCCTTCATCAAACAGAGATCAAGATGGGAAGATAGGGAAACACTTGTGTGGGACCTCAGTATAAGCGCTGAACAGAAAATGGTAATCTCTTTTTTGCAGAGAATGCATATACATGATTCATGGAAATTAAAACAATTATCTGTCACTATGTGAATTAAAAGCATGACGTTAAGTCCACACTAAAAGCTTTGAAAAAAAATGAGTCAGAGACATGTCTCAAAATTCAGAACAAAAATATAGACATAGAAATCATAACACAAAAGGCAATGGTTGAGTAGAATTTATCTAGAGGATCCAACAAAAATATGCGTGAAATATATTATTCACAAGAATAGAAGGGTATATTTACGAGAAGGAAAAACTCAAAAACAATATGGAGTTGAGGAGACATGTGCGTTTTCAGATCTGATGAAATTATCCAAGATTGAGTCTGAGTAGATAATCGCAGATATATCCTTGTATAAAATCTTATATTTGAATAATTTTTTAAACTATACAGTTTATCTCAATTAAAATGTATATATAAAAGAAAATTAGAATAAGATATCAATTTGCAAATTAGGATACTAGATATCAATATGACAAATATTACAAGTTTTGAAACTTTAAGACAACCCAAAATTTGGATACAATGGGATGTTCTCCAATATCCTAGTTAGGAGATTTTTTTTTAATAATTAAAAAAAAATGTGGGAAGAAAGCAAGTTGAATAGATAGGTATACATATTACAATACCATAATTGCAAAATTATAACCATACAAAATAATATATTATTTACTGATGTGTGGTTTAAAAGTTTCAAATACCACTGGGATGGCAAACATCAAATCCAGTGTACTGATTATTATTTCTGGGAATGTATACTGGGGAATAGGATAGAAGAGATATCTACAGAGAATGTCAACTATCTCTGTGATGGTTGTTTTTTTTAATTTAATTTAAAATTTTTTTAAATTTGCATCTATATGTGTATTTATATTTATATTACATTATTGCATTATTGTGTACCCCAACTTTTCCCACTTTGCTAACACCTGCTAAGCATCCTAACCTTTGGTACCCTTCATCTCCCTTGTCTTATTCCCGCTCCTCCTCTCTCACTCCATTGTTCAGTCCCATTGGTTGTTTTTATTTTTTCTTATATATTTGAATAATTTTTTTAGAAAAAAGTAAGTGACTGCATCCAGGTAAAGAAAAAATTGAGGTCACATAATAAAATCCAACTCAGAAGTGGGGAGAGACAGGAAATATAGTCACAGCTGAAATATACGTACCTGAGGAAAAATTAATAAAGATTAAATAACTTGGTTTTACTTTTTAATTTTATTTTACTTTTTATTTCCAATGAGTTTAAAGGATAGCATAGTTTAAAATAATGTTATTTAGAACATGTTAAGTACTAGCATATACTTAAGTGAAAGGAATTGTGGTAAATGCCAAGGGGATGGGAGGGGTGAACTGAGGATATTTTGCTACAAGAGAAGCAGGATGATGTTATTTGAGGTTAGGATTAGATAATCTGCTGGAATATGCAAAGTGGAATATGCAAAATGTTACATTATACAAATATTCTCATTCTGAAAAGTCCATGGCAACCAGTGATAGAATTAAAAGGAGTCATTGATAACATCACAAAATATATAAAATAGAATCAGCAATACTCAATTAAACTAAAGAAGGCAGGAAAAGATGTGAGGTAAAGAATGGATGCAATGACTAGAAAGCAGTTACAAACATGGTAGATATTAGTCTAAATATATAATAACATATATGATATATATCATGAATGTTATATATATAAACTAATCATGAATGCTATACATAGCATATACATATTATATTATATATCATATATATAATATATGTACACATAATGTCATGTATACATGATATATATAACATTACATATATAATGTTATGCATGTAATTTATATATTATATAACATATAATGTAATATCATGAATCATAGTATATAATATATATGATATATAATAATCATGAATGTCATATATAACATTATATATAAATATCATGAATGTTATATATAATATTATATATTATTATACAATATCTATAATATAACATATATCATATATAATGCTATATGTAGCATTTATGATATCACATAATATATATATATATAACATTCATAATATATATATTTATACACCACGTATAAAGCAGACATTATTATAAGAGAACAACCCCAAATGCCACCATTCATATTGTCTACCAAGAAAAAAAACTACCTTACATATAAAATCACAAATAGGTTAAAAGTAAAGTGATAAAGATACACATCTTCACACTAATTGTAAGACAGCTGGGGCAGATATGTTGATTTTAGGAAAAATTTTAGAAATGGAAAAAATCGTCAGGAATGAAGTGTTTATGTAACAACAAAGAGACCAATTGTCTAAAAACAAAGCAAAACAAGTCTATAGTAACATATAATGTGCATAGCTTTGTACTAACACTGGGCGTCAAAAATCATGGAGCAAAAACTAATACTCTAAACTGAGAAATAGCCAACAGATGGAAACACCAACAAATTACTTGCAGGTGAAAAATACCTAATAAAATAGTGACCCTGAAAAACACCATAATCAACTCAACTTGCTTGATATATTTAGAATGTTTAAAACTTTGCTTGGTATATTTAGTCACCATATGTGTAGGGGTTTTTCCTTCTATCAATAACAGCAGGCAATAACAGCAGAGCACATTCTTTCTCAAAAGCTTTTGTGGAATATTCACTAAGTTAGAACGCATTCTTGGTGCTATTATACACATCTTAACAAATTGCAGTTTAAAATTAGGGAATGTATAGATGACTAAAAATTCAGATTTTTTCCTCTTATTATAAGTAGAAGTTTCAGAAGATGCTAATAATGTTTTCAGAAATAATAATTTCAGTTTAAATTCTGATATATATACATATAGGATTCTCAGGGTTCTAATAGGGTCAAGGAAATTGAAAAATGTCCCAACATTCTACTTTAAAGCAACCAATTGTCTATAAAACACATTGGAATATCAAAAAACCATAATTATAGCTTAAAATATTTAACTATATTTTATACTGAGGACCCTGTTGATTACTTATGGTGTAATCTTTGGCCATTGTTTAAAACAAACAATTTATTGTGCATTTAAGTACTTAATGTCAAAATTAATTTAAAAAGTACTCAAATTAAGCAGCATGCTTTTATAATATTCATTATATTTAAATTCATTTCACAATCTTTATCACCCAGAGACTGAAGTCAAAATATGTATTTTTATAATATTTTGTACATTTGTGAAGACACACTGCCCTCTTTTGAACAAAAGTAGTCAAATTTCAGGGGTAAAAGTGTCCTCAGAAGGTAAAAATCAAACACAAAATTGAAATAGGGAGAAAATAGTGAACACATGAGACTATTTTCTTTTTTTATCAATGGGTTAAAATTATTGCTGTTTTGGATTGCAATTTCTCAAAGCCAGACTTTTTTTATTATGTGTATCTTTCCTTATTATCATGTGAGCACATTTTGCTGTTTAAAGAAATTTTATACATCTGGAAATCATATCTATAAAGAAAAAAACAGTCATTTTCTTTCCTGTGTAGGAGAAATTTCCCTACTGCATGTATCTTCCCTGTGAACTTCCTTAAGTTATCACACGAAGCATTTTGCAGTCACTAAATATGTGGAGATCTTTCCCCCATATCAACCAACCCTTCAGAATACTTGACAGGTATCCTGTCCTGAGATTTCACACTATTTCCACATTTCCTATCAGAGAAAACCTCAGATCCAACTAAGGCTCAGTTCAACAAGTTTCTCCCCCTTGAACACACAACCTTTAGATGCTAATAGAAGTCCTGCTAAACACCTAGGCTTCTGACCTACCAGCTATAGGTCAAAATTTCCAATAATCCATTTTAGAGCTTGATTAACTTACTAGAGTGGTTTCATGGAACTCAAGGAAACATTGCTTATTCATTTACTAAAGAACATTATAAAAGGTACAGAAGAGCAGCCAAATAGAGAGATGCATATAGGAAATTCTAGAAGGGTTCTGACCACAGATACTCTGTCCACATGCAATCAGAGAGTGTCACTTTCCTGGTGTGGATTCAGTCACCCATTTGAAAGTTCTCTGAACATCCTTTTTTTAAAGAGTTTTATAGACAGTTGTTATTAGAAATGATTATTAATTCCCTTCTCTGATGGACTGAAGCGTAGAACACAAATATTTAAACTTTTCATCATGACTCCATGAAAAACCACCCAGAAGCCTAACCAGAGTGGACTCAATAGCACAAAAGATGCCCCAATACATTTCTCACTTAGGAATTTACTAGGTGTTATGAGTCTGTGCCAGGAACCAGGAACAGAGACTAATATATAATTTTTAATGTCTCACTGTATCTTTTAAAAATAATAATTAGTAAAAACCCTGATATTTTCTGCAGAATCTCTACAGTTTATCTAGAGTTGTTTATGGCCATTTTACCATTGGCTATAATTCGCCTCTGTGAACACTTTGTCCTTAACAAATGTTTGCTCATAGTGTAGCAACAAGGTCATTGCAATAAACCTGTCAGTGTGAAGTACACTGTGTATGCTGTGTATACTTGTATGCTATGTACACTGTGTATACATGCTCACTGTGTATGAGATGGGCTTTGTAGTAGATGGCTACTTAAAATTTGTTTCCTGAAGGCTACAACTATATTAGCTTTTTCTCTTATTTTATAATCTTTAGATATTCTAAGTAAAAGATGACATGTAAATTACAGAATTAAAGCAGAAATGTCACAATAATTTTTCCGGTCCTTTTCTTTTCAAAGACAGTCAGGATAAGGCAAAGGAGGCTAAAGCTTCATTTTATGAATTATTGATATTTAGTAATAGATGTTTAATCACTCACATTGTTAAGTAAAAATAAATAATACATCAAGATTAAGTCTTTAATATGTGAACTTGTGGAAGGGATCAAAACATAATAGAATAACATTGTAGCAAACAAATAAATTGCAACTGTCATCTTAAATAAACAAATAAAGTCAATTTTAATTATCTTTTCTTTGAATTTATACTTGGAATACAGATTCATCTAAATTCACTGACATGAGTATTGATGGGCAACTTCATTACTCTGTATTTCTGTGGTTAGTCATGGATGCTTTTGTGCCATTGCTATATAGCTCCTGTACTTGAAAGGTTGGTGATAAAACAGGTGAACTAGAATAGGTTATGCATTATGCTAAAAGAAAATGACTTGATTCTCTATAATTGATTTTTACTGCCTAAGGTACTCGTTAGCCTGCTCTGGCTTTGTTTTAGTCACTGTGGGCTGTTATAACAAAGGTCTCCAAAATTTATTTAGTAAACAGATACTTTTTTCCCAATATATCCTTAGAGGTTGGATAGTTCCAGGTCTATTTGCCAGTAGATTTGGTTTCTGTGAGAGTCCTCTTCCTGGATCTCAGATGGCCTCTTTGATGGACCTTAAGATGGAAGAAGGAGAAAGAGATGAACTATTTCTTGTCTCTTATAGTAGAAAGAGCTAATTGCTCTTAAGAGCTAATTGCCATAATGAGGGCTTCACCCTCCTGAACAAATTAGTTCTCAGAAACCTTTCCTCTATGGCATATTGAAGATTAGACCTTAAATACACGGACTCATGGAAGAGATCCAAACATTTTTTCCTTAACAAGAATCTTTGAGCTGGGCATGGTGGCACGTGCTTGTAAGCAACAGCTTATGGAGTTGCAGCAGGTCTTGGGTTGGTGGTTCGAGTCCCGTTCAGGGCAACTTAGTGAGACCTAGTCCCACAAAATAGCTGGGCGTGGTGGCGAGCACTTGTAATCCCAACTACCTGGGAAGTTGAGACTGGGGATGGCTTGAGTTCGTGGTACCCCGGTTCCACGGGCAAAAATAGTAAGACGTAGGCTCAAAAAAAAAAAAAAAAAAGATTCTTTGGTCCCTAATTATCTTTGAGAGATAATTATTCATGATGCTAGTGTATTTCTTCCTTCTAGAGCTTTAAAGGTTTTGGTATAACTCCTTAATTAATTAATTAATTAACTTATTTATTTATTTAGAGACTAGATTTTTGCCCATGGAACCTCAGGTTCCCGTTTCCCGGGGTACCAAAGACTCAAGCAGCCCCCAGCCTCAGCATCCCAGGTAGCTGGGATTACAGGCACGCACCACCATGCCCAGCTATTTTTTGGTACTAGGTCTAGCTACGGGCCCCAGGCAGGACTCGAACCGCAATCCCTGGCCCCAGCTGCTTCATAGGCTGAAGCTTACAGGCACTAGCCACCATACCTGACTATAACTGCTTTTTTATAAAACTATCAATAAGATAATGTTAATAACAACAAGTCATTGTTACTCTTTTTTTTTTTTAACCTTGGATGATCAGAGGTTTTTATTATTATGTTTTAGAAGATATGATTTTCCTGACAGCCAGGTGGATGTCACAAAATTTTCCTTGAAGAAAAGAACATTCTGAGAGGAAATCATTAAGAATCATCTGAATCATTGTGAATTATTTCCTTTAGACATTGGAAATGTAGGATGTTAATTTTGTATAATCCTATCCCTTCTGTAACTAGGCACCAAGGTTTATTTTTTCTAGTCTTATAGTCAGTCTGCAGTAGCTCAGTGATTTTATTTTATTTATTTATTTTTAATTTATTTATATATAAATTTCACATCTTTTTAATCTGAGGGATTCATGACCCCAACCTCCTCTTCCTCCCCTGCCTCAAGTTGTGTGCTTCAGTTTGGGGATCAGCTTGTTTTGTTCTCATGGATTTTGTTTATTTTTTCCCTATATCCCATATATTAGTGAAGCCATTTGGTTTCTTTCTTTTTCTTTTTAACTTGTTTCTGCTAATATGATTTCTTCTAAGTACATCCATGTTATCATAAAAACTTCAAATTTGTCATTTTTAATTGATGAGTAATATTCTATTGTGTATATATACCTCATCTTTTACATCCAATCATCTGTTTTGTGGCATTTAGGTAGCTTCTAAGTCCTTGCAATTATAAATTGTGCTGCAGTAAACATCCAAGCACAGGTGTCCCTTTGTACCCACATTGAGGTCTCCCATGGGAAGATTCCCAAGAAAGCAATTGCTGGGTCAAATGGTAGTTCCATTTTCATTAATTTGAGGGTGCTCCACAGCTTTCGATAGTGGTTGGACCAGTTTACATTCCCACCAGCAGTGTGAGAGTGTTCATTTCTCTCCACATTCCTGCCAGCACTTGTTGCTGATTCTTTGGATGTGGGCCATTCTTACTGGTGTGAGGTGGTATCTCATTGTAGTTTCGATTTGCATTTCCTTTATTGCTAGTGATGTTGAGCAATTTTTCATGTGACTGTTGGCCATTTGTATTTCCTCTTTGGAGAAGTGTCTTTTCAGTTCTTCTCCCCATTTTTGATTGGATGTCTTATTTCTCTTTTGCTTAGTTGAGTGAGATTCTTGTGCATCTTTGTTATTAAACCCTTATCACTCTTGTGGAGGCCAATTTTTTTTTCCCATTCGGTTGGGCTTCTTTTGCTTTTTTCTGTTGTCTCTTTTGCTGTAAAGAAGCTTTTTAGTTTGATGTAGTCCCATCTGTTTATCTTTTCCTTCATTTTTTTTGCTATCTGTAGATGTGTCCAGAAAGGGATTTTTTCTGAATTGTAATTCATGGAGGGTTACAGTTTTGCCCTAGTTTTCCTCTATGTATGTTATAGTTT